>PISX010008173.1:0-83450 GCA_004024625.1 Mellivora capensis | reverse complement strand
GGTCATGCACAGAGCTTTGCGGTGATGCTCTAATTGAGTACCTCCATTGCGGTGGTAGTTAGAGAAATGACATGTGATAAAATCACACAGAGCTACACACACAGACACATGAGTGGGTAAGTCTAAAACATGTTCTGTGGATTGTACCAATGTCAATTTCTTACTCATGATAGTGAATTATGTGACACAAGGGATAGACGTTGGTGGAGCTGGGTGGAAGGAGCAGAGAAGCTCCCTGTACATTTCTTTGTGACTTCCCATAAAGCCTTACTTATTTTAAAATTGGAAGTGAAGAGGAAGAAGACAACCCTTGGGTTTAGAAAGTGGTCAGGGGGCATTTATGCCGTCAAAGGATTTTGGCTCAACCCTTGGTCCATGTTTTATAATGTGCCTAGGATTTCATTCGTATTCAGCTATGGTGAGATCAGGATCAGGAGACCATTATCACTGAAAAAAATAGTTTGTTACTCACAGTTCCGCAGAGGAGGGAACAGCCACCATGCTACATAGACTGTCAGGGAGCAGAATTTTCTGTCCCATCTAGGTCCCTCTAGTCGGATAGAGAATGCCGGTCAACATGAGACAGATTAACAGAAGAAAATCAAATTTAAAATCAAAGGAGAATCCACTCAGACATCGAGATTCCAGAGACAGTCAGACACAATGAGGGACATATGTCATCCTGAACTAAGGAGAAGGAGGGAGGGGTCTGGGACTTCCAAAGAAAGGAATGCAATTTACAGGAATATGAAAAAGAGTAATGTTTGGTACACAAATGTTTGCTGGGCCACTTGGAAACAACTGAACAAAGAGAGAACTTTGATCAAACAGGCCTTCCCGGCTTCCTCCCTATCTGCCCTACCTAGCTCACATCCTAATGTAGCTATGTATGGTGACCGCTCTGTTCCTAGAGCAGGTCTTCTGTGTAAATTCTTTTATGCAGTTGAGGGGCAAGTTAAATGCTTTTCCTAAGTCTGCTAGGTTTTGATTGCTTTTTTAACTCAAAATAATTTTCATGACAGTGGCCCATTTGGGGGCAGCCTGCTTTTGTACCAAGGAGTCCATAGGGGAAAGCACCAAGGTCATTGGGGAGACAGATGGGGCACAGGGAGAGCATGCACCAGAGTCTTGATTGTGGTTTTTAGCAGGAAGGGAGGGGTGAGGCAGGGTAAGCAGCTGAACAGGTTTAGGATTGGATAGTTTGAAAACTTCTGGTAAGTTCTAGCCTATAAGGTGGTCTCAAATTGTTCCAGACCTGGCCCTGGTGTGACTGAAAGCAAGAAAAACAACAACAACAACAAAAAAAACAAAAAAATAATAGCTTGCTAAATGAGAATTTGATAAAGTGCTTGAACTCTGAATCAATTTGAATGATCAATCAATTTGAATGAATTTGCGTATGAGAGGTGTGCTCACAGGAGAGTGCAGGCTAGCTCTAGGAATTAGCTAACCTTGCAGGATCAGTCTCTTTCCTCTGGGGTTTGTGAGGTTCCAAGACCTCCCTTATGATGGGAAAGCATCATAAAATAGAGAAAATAAAAAACATGATTAGTAGAGTACACCATTTCTTAGTCGTTGTAACAGCAGGGTGTTATTTGACGGTTCGAGCCTCAATTTCTATGTCTTTATAATTTGGATAATAATAATAATGCCTAACTCATAAAGTTACCATGAGGAGCGACAAGAAGATAGTCCACACAAAGCACTAGACAACAGTGCCTGGCATCTATGAAACACTCAGTGAAATATACTAATAATATGCAGACTTGAACTCTTTTTTTTTTTTAAGATTTTTTATTTATTTATTTGACAGAGAGAGATCACAAGTAGGCAGAGAGGCAGGCAGAGAGAGAGAGAGGAGGAAGCAGGCTCCCTGCTGAGCAGAGAGCCCAATGAGGAGCTCGATCCCAGGACCCCGAGATCATGACCTGAGCTGAAGGCAGAGGCTTAACCCACTGAGCCACCCAGGTGCTCCCTGACTTGAACTCTTGACAAAGCACTATCTGGTGCACTGGTGGGTGGGTTTGGAGATTTCAATAAATCTTCACTCAAATAATAATTTATGCAATGACTAATGTAATATATAGAATTCTGTTCTCCTGAAGCAAAACTCTTCTACTCCAACCTGTTTCCATGTTAGCGTTACTTATACTAAATTGCAGGATAAACTCCTGAGAGGAATACATTCTGGTAGCAAAGAAAATCTTAGTACTATTGTAGGCTATAACGTGTATGTAAGACAGTTATTCCTATATGGAAATTATCGGCGTGCAGCACAATAAAAATAAGTATTCTGACTTTGAACACCAAGGTCGTATGGTTTCTTCAAGCACTAATTCTGATCCATCCTGCTTCTGAGAAATGGTTGATTTTCAGGGGCAACATACCCAGGTCACACACAAAAACCCGGTTATATGCAAAGGGTTAGCTCATTTTCTTTGCATGAAAATAAATCATGTTTTGTCAGCTAGAGGAGGTTAAAAGTCAATTGGGAAATGGATGGCCTCACCACTGATCTGTGGGACTTCACGGGGGCATCCAGCTAACTATGGCACCCCTCACCACTTCATAAATTAACAATGACCCATAAATAACTTACTCCAAATTAGATGGGAGAATGACATTTCGGGAGGCGCGGGGATGGAAAAGACGAGACATTTCCTTAAAAAAATGAAAGAGGCCCCTTGAAAGATTTCCTAAGTATTGCTTAATTTCAGTCAACACGACAAGCTGAGCACAGGCCTGATAAAAACCCAAAACTATATAAATTGTCTAAGAAAATTAAGATACAAGTGATCCACTTACATGGGAGTCTGAAGTCAGGTACCTTTACAACTGCACTATATTTTCTGCAATATGATATGCAATTAATTCTTCCTTAAATAAACAAACTGATTAAAATTTCATTATGCTGACATCTCACAATAAACCTGGATCCAGGAAACCCCTTTCTTTTTGCTTGTGTAAGCCTTTATAATTAATTCTGGATTTATGTCATTTGCTGGTCAATGTTCCAGTCACCTTACTAACTATTTAAGTAATTCAAAAGCTATCGGAGCTCACAGGAGTCACCAAAGCACGGGGCGATGGCCCCCAGTTTTAATCTAATCCTTATTTGGTGAAGTTTTATTTTCCCGTGATGTGGCATTTTCTTTTAGCCAAGCAATTAAATGGTAATGTCTTCACTTTTTCCCCCTCGGTAATTCGAAGATTCAATTTTAGCAGGACAAATGTGGCAGCATAAATTTGTCTAATTCACAGCCTACTAATGCTTCTTACCTTTTAGTTATTTTTTTCCCATTTCAGCCCCCAGAACTATTTTGTCCTAATTGATAAATTTAAACTCGTAGGTTATACAAATGTCCTAGGAATTTTCCACGTTATTTGGTGGCCCTCATTGGTGTTGTGACTTTTTTCTCTGAGCAGGTGTTGGCTGGGCTCCAGGAAGGCATGTCAGTGCCAATGTGGAAGGGGCTACTGGAGCATCTCCGAGAAAGCAGGAGACTCTTGAAGACCTGGTACAGTTTCCCACCAAGCTGGTAATAGGTGAAGGGTGGTCAAAACCAAAGCCTCACTCTGCACCTGACACTTGGTCGTGAGCTGGTGTTCTCTTCCACATTTGAGCATGCAGAATTTTCACCAGCTTTTAAATTCATTCATATACGTAAATGGGTTAAGAGTGGCCTCTGGAGGGTAGATCTTAAAGGGTATCATCTCAGAAGAGAAGGGTAATGATGGGAGTGTTCACTAAAAACAGGGTTATCATAATATTTTAAAAAAAAACAGTTTATTTATTTATTTGACAGAGAGAGAGAGAGATCACAAGCAGGGGGAGTAGCAGAGGGAGAGGGAGAAGCAGGGAGCCTGATGTGGGACTGGCTCTCAAGACCCTGAGATCATGACCTGAGCTGAAGGCAGACCCTTAACTGAGCCACCCAGGCGTCCCAGGGTTATCATAATCTTGTAACATATATGTGTATCAGATCAATGCCTCGTATACCTTCAACTTACACAATGTTACATGCTAATTGTGAAGCTGGAAAAAAACAAGAGTGGCCTCTCAGTAGAAATAAAACAAAATCAAATAAATCATAAGGATGTAATTGGCACTTTTATCTCATACACATAGGGCATGATGATAAAGTCTTTATCTCATGAAGATCCCTTTTCTGGACTTCTCCCCAGTTCCTCGGCGTCAACACAAGTTACATCCTGTTTCCAGGTGCAGCCTGGCCTCCCAGGATTGCTAGGTCTCTCAGAGATACTCCTCTCTTCTGAAGAATTCCATTACCTCTGACATCGATGTTCCATTTTCTAGTTAGAGATGTTTTTCTGTGAATGACTGCTCATTCCACAGGCATGTCACTTAATCCTAAAACAAGTTAGAAGAGCTTCCAGGGTGAGACCCAGACATTTCTGTTTTCTTTCTTTTTTTTTTTTTCCTTTAGTCTTTCAGTGCACATAAATTATGTAGGCTAGGAATTCGTGATACAGCCAGAGGGAACTATGTTCTATTCATTATTTATTCTTATCTCACTTTGTTCTGAAAAAGTTTCAAGGTGGCGTCCAAGGCAGGGTATTTGAACCTGAATAATAAATTATTTTGTAATAAATGGCCTTGCACTATACACTTACACGGTAGTTTCATATCGTTTCATTCTGTTTAACCTCATGTCAGTTCTATGCATTAAGAGGCTATATGTCACTGCTCCACAGGTTAGAGAAAACCAGATCATGCTTGAAGTCGTGAGTTTCCTCTCCTGTACTGCCTCCCCGGGATATCTCTCTTCACGGAGGAAGAGTATTTTTCCTTGTTCCCTGTGCCAGTGCCTTAATCCCTCATCTTCAAGACAGTAAATGCCCTGAAACGGATTATCTGGGAAAACAAACAGATGGAGATTGGCGTCATGGTCAGGGAAAGGTAGACAGGTCACGTGTCTTATCAAATGCTAACCCATAAACTTCCAGACGAATTTCATTTTGAATTCCATATGGATCGAGGAGCGATGATATTTTTAATGGGGGAAAAACAAATAGAAAATCGAGTTCTACAAGGATTGTTCGGTTGGTTTCAGTATGAACTGATGCTTCTCTGTACTCAGATTGTCCTCGGGATTATGAAGCAGGTGGATGACAACCAAGGACTTCCGAGCCCCCAGAAAGAGCTTTAATGCAAAAATAGGTTTACCCAACATGGGGACTTAGAAAGGATTTATTAAGTAGCTTAACTTTGTTTGCATTGATAAATGAGCCTTTCTAAAAAAAAATTTTTTTTTAAACTCGGATTCTAAGTGAGCCAGCTGCAGATGTCGTTGTCATTATGAGAAACCATCTGTCTAGCTTTCTTCCAAAATCTCCCAAGCTCTATCCAGGTGTTGAGATTTAAGGATGTGCCGTTCCTTCCATCAGCTGCACAGGATGGACTCACCCACACTGTCAGCACCTCGTGCACCAGAGAAGGCTCTCTTTGTATACTTCCTCAAGGCACCTCAGTGTAGCTGTCTCATTCTGTTTCAAATTAACATCAGTGGTCATTTCCGCTGGGGATGCTCTGTAAAAGGAACTCTATATCCTTCAACTGTTCTCCCTTTGCAGGGCACCATGGGAGGCTGTTAAGATATGCAAATTGTGTTGTCTCAGTGTACTCTCCTGGGTAATGTTTTTTTCCCCCTTCCTCTTAGGAAATCTAAAAGAACGCGTTAGAGTTTGGCTTCTAATACTGGAGGAAAAAGAACAGTGGCTGTGGGTTCTCCCTATGAATCTTCTCTTGAGGACAGATTTTCTAATAAGGTTGAATGCTACACTTTGGGGAATAGGGCAGGGACCAGTGAAATTGCCTGATAAAGATCACTAAAGCGATCTTTAAATAAATGGAGAAACGGTCACTATCACATGGATGTTTGCTGATTACTTTTCTAGAAATAAAATTTTACTAGAGAATGAATTCTGCAGATAGGATCTGCAAGTGGCTTTAAGTGAAGTGGTGAATAATCATGTTTTATCTCTCTGACCTAATAGTTAAGAGTCTAGTAGGGACGAGACTACCCAAGTTCAAATGCTCACTTTCATTGACTTTGTGATGTATGTTGCTTAAAATCTCTACGTTTTGGCATCCTCATTTTAAAAATCATGATTATAAATCCTAGCTCATGGTCTATCGCAAGATAATGTTCCTGTCACATGGTCGTCATTCCTTCTAGGAAAGCTAATATTGTTATTTAAATGCTTTGGGGAAAATAAGTAGTTGATTGAATATTGCTTATCCCGAGCATTATTTGAGAATTTTTAATGACCCACTTCTGCATCAGGGATCTGATCAATTGCAGCTGAATTCACCTTATCCACCTGTTATATATAATTGATAGATAATTTAATAATACCTTTCTTATAGTAATTAAGTTGTCACAATAATACTTTTTAACCATAGTGGGAATAGGGGGAAAAATGATATAGACTCTAGCATATGGTTTATTATAAAGGTATAGTTCTAATTTAAATACCCCATGATAGGTCACCAGGGCAGTGTGACAGTGAATTTTCCACCATATCCCCCTGTGTGGTCCCCCTAGCCTCATTCCTTCCTCCCCTCCCCCTCTTACACATGACAATAGCTCATAGCTCTTCCTCCTCACTCCTCTTAATAAAAATCCATATTGTCCAAACAATGGCTGCTAATTCCTAGGCAAATTCCTCCTTCTTCTAGAACCATCCTTGACCAACTATTCCAGAAAATTGTTGCTGAAAGGTACCACCTGCTGAAGCCCTACAGAAGATTCTGCCCTCCCTGCCCATGTTTGAATGCTCTCAGACCTGACGTTTTGAAAGAAAAGCTTATTCATGGTGCCCTTGTTGATTTTCTCCTACAGTAGTCTATATTTTCCTTTCCCCAAGTTTAAGGAATATTTTTCACAAATGGCAAAATATATTATTTTTTATCACCTTTCACCATTTTGAAAATAATCATTTGCAAGAAAAATAACAAATTATGATTTGTTATGGTAAGTGTTATGAGTTTGTTATGGTAAGCAAGCAAACTCTTTCAAAAGCCCATTAATCAGGGATGGGGCTCAGGACATGCTGCCCCAAAATGTGGCATCCTGGCCAATTGAATATTTCAAGTTGAGGGTGTTGGAAAAAATGGCAGAACCAGTCAGGTCACTCTGACCTCCTTGCCCACTTGCTTTCTTTACTGAAGCAGGTCATAAAACACTCATGAGAGAGGAACCCCCTTCTGTCCACAGGAAAAGACTGTCCTTATATCTGACAACAAAGGGATCTCAAGAAGAATTCTCACAAATGGGTCTCACTGAATTTTCCCCAGTTTACTACCATGACCTCATACTCCTTAACCTATCATCTTTTCTCTACAACTGTCCACTCATCACACCTGGCATTTAAAAGGCACAGGTCTTACTATGTTGGGGAACGGGCGGGATCCTCATTTCCTCATGGAGACTCCAGGTCATATAAACTTACATTAAATAAATGTGTATGCTTTTCTACTGTTAACCTGTCTTTGTCAGTTTAACTTTCATGCCCAGCCAGGGAAACAACTCTAAGAGGTTGAGGAAAATGTTTCCTCCTCCACATCAGCTTGAATTTAGACTCTGGGAGATGCCATCTTTAGAATTAATTTCTAGAAGCCCCTTACAACAAAATCTTCCAGTTGGTTTAATGCTTCCATTAAAAGTAAAATAACAGGGACACCTGGGTGGCTCAGTGGGTTAAGCCTCTGCTCTCGGCTCAGGTCATGATCTCAGGGTCCTGGGATGGAGCCCCACATTGGGCTCTCTGATCAGCGGGGAGCCTGCTTTCCCCTATCTCTCTGCCTGCTGCTCTGCCTGCTTGTGATCTCTCTCTCACTGTGTCAGATAAATAAAAATCTTAAAAAAAAAAAAGTTAAATAACAGCTGGCACTCTTCTCAAATACTATGAAAAAGTCTAACGTGGAAATAAAATAGGCAAACAAAGTCATAGCTGCCCTAGAAAAGAATCAGAACTATTGCGAGTTAAAGGAGCTCTAGACCAGGGATCATCAGACTAAGATCCACATGCTAAATTCAGCTGGCTTCCTGTTTGTTTTTGCCTAGAAGTTAAGAATGGTTTTTATATTTTTAAATGGTTGGGGAAAAGCATAAAAAGAAGAATCATTTTGTGAAATGTACCTATTATATGAAATTCAAAATTCAACAACCACAAATAAAGTTGTATTGGAAACACAGTCATATCCAATTTTTTGCACATAGTCATTCTTCTGACTTTCAGAAGCAGAGCTGAGTAGTGGAGAAAAAGACCACTGGGTCTCCATTCCAAACATCTTTACTACCTGGCCTTTTATGAAAAACGTCAGCTGATTCCTGTTACAGACAATTAGAATTCTAGATGGCTGTTAAGGGTCCAGTTTTCAAAGCTCGTTTTCATGTGTTGGTTTAGGTGACATAAAAAATTACTTTTATTTACAGAGTTAAGGAAATAAAAGCATGATGGGAATTATATACAGTGTGATGTTATTTATGTAAAATCAAAATGATTTAATGACTTAACAAAGAAATATGCTTACATATTAACAGTACTTGACCTTGGATTGAAATTACACACATTCTGTCCCTTGCTTTTCTGCTTTTCTCTGCTCTTTTGGGATATGTACAAACTAGAAAATCAGAAGAAAGTAAGGAAAACAGTTTTAAATGGAGCTTATTCGTAACACTCTACTAAGGTGTTTCTACACTTTGGTTCTGCTACATCAAACAAGGGACATATTTTATAACTATATTCTGCTAATTAAGGCTCCAAAAACTACATCTAGTTAACTTTATCTCAAAAGATCAATATAACACATATTTTTTCTCAAAACAACTCTTAAATTATTAAATACATTTAATAGAAATCAGAATCTAATTCTAAAGTTTCTGTATCTTATGAGTAAACTAAATACTATGTTTCTATTATTTTGCTAGACTAGGAGAAATATTGCTAATGAATTAGCTACAAATTATAAATTTTGAATGGGGAATGTAGTTGGTAGAGTTAAAGAATACAATTTTAAGTTTCAAATGATTTACTTCACTGTTTAGTTATATATGGAGAAAATCCATTTATATAAATATTAATTTTGTGTTAAGAGTTTTCCATTTTCCTGTGTGTGTGTGTGTGTGTGTGTGTGAAAGAGGATTTAAAAAAAAAACACCCTAAAGTCAAGCGCTTTACTATAACTCAAGTACACTGAGAAGGATATAGTTCCAGCAGATGTTTACCCATTTGGAAATGAAATAGGGAGATGTACATGAAGATTGATAAAGACGTGCCTATATGTGCATATATTCAAGGCCAGGTAACTCTACAGATTTATGTATGATTAATTTCAGTGAAAAGAATTGTACCTTACAGATTTGTTTTTCTGATCATGATTTGCATTGTCAGTAATTTTGTAAATGGCTATCCAGAGAGGACATTTGTTATTGGCTGGGCTGATGTATTAGGCCGTTTTGATCATTCTTCATTTACCAAGCATTTGTTTGCCTCCGTTAGCTTGTGGCAGATTGAAGCAAACAGAAACAGGCTTTCAAATCATTATAAAGCCAAGTACTTTTTTGCAGCAAAATATGTGATGAACAGAACTTTTGAGAGCCAAGTAAGAAATAGATGCATCTAACAAAAACGAGTCCTTCTTCCAAAATACAATCATCACTTCTTAATTATTGTTTTTCTTCTAATGCCTTCTTTTTACAATTTCTCTATTCCTTTCAATGAAATGAAAGAAGACAGTGGTTTTCTGGGGGTAGAAAATATGTCAAAAATGAAACAAATTGTTGCCTGAATGTTCAATGCAGAAACTCAAATACATAACCCTTATGAATGAAAGTGCATTAAGCTATGCATTTATGTTTTACAGATCATTAGCTTGTAAAAAATAACTCATTAAAATGTTGATTTTGTTCTTCCTTCATCTTTTTTTTTTTGTTTTTGAAGATTTTATTGATTTATTTGACAGAGAGAGAGATCACAAGTAGGCAGAGGAAGGTAGAGAGGGGGAAGCAGGCTCCCTGCTGAGCAGAGAGCCTGATGCGGGGCTCAATCCCAGGACCCTGAGATCATGACCTGAGCTGAAGGCAGAGACTTAACCTACTGAGCCACCAAGGCACCCCTGTTTTTCCATCATCTTATTAGAACAGGCATGAAAATGTGTGATACTCATGGTAATGCCCTTTTCTGCACACCTCGTACTCTTGTTCTCTGAACTTGAATAAAAACCTCGGAATTCTCAGTTGAAGTCAGCACATGAGAGGGACCAGATCCATGCTTCGGAGGCAAGCTCTTCAAGGTCAAGACCTCCTTGCGTTCCTCCATCTACCACTAGGTAGAGCTGTATTCATTAGAGCCAACACTTAGTCATGCTTGCTATGTCCCAGACACTTTCCTAAGGGCCCCTATTAATTGCCTCATGGACCCTTCTTGACAGCCAAATGCCCCGAGGGACATCCCCATTTCACAAATGAAAACACAGGCCCTACAAGGTTTGGTAAACGTGCCCAGGGCACATAGCTACGAAGTCAGAGAACAAGAATTCAAACCCAAATTCCAGCCCAGCTCTGGAACGTGGGGGGGCTATGCCAGCATACAGCAACTTCTCCAGAATGCGACAGTTGCCCCTTAAGCATCGAAAAGAGGTATACATGTGGGCTTCTAGGTGTGGAAGGAAGAACATATACTCCACAGATTTGCTCATAAAGGCACCTGTTCCTGGGGTGCCCAGGTGGTACATTCGGTTGATTGTGATCCTTTACAAAATCAAACTCTTGATTTTGGTTCAGATCATGATCTCAGAGCTGTGAGATTGAGCCCATCTCCTAGCCCCCTACCCCACATCCCCACCAGTGATCAGCGCTGAACATGGAGACTGCTTGAGATTTTCTCTCTCCCTCTCCCTCCCCTCCACCTCCCTCTCTCTCTTTCTTTAGAAAAAAAAAAAAAGGCACCTGTTCCTAATACTCCCCACCTCAACCCAACCTGGAAGCAACGCCATGAAATTATGCAGTAATTACTGTGAATCCTAATTTGTTAATTTCCATTGGTTATCTAAACTTTTAAAATAGAAGATAAATTCATTGTTATCCAGAGGAATCAGTTACTAAGAACAGGAAAGATATTGGGGGCCTCAAGTTCCTTCCGTAGCACTGCTCCTAAAATCCAGCCAGAGAAAGACCATTCATACTTAATGTGACCCATTGCTCATAGAAAACATCTGAGACAAGCTACCAGGCCCTCTAATAAGTTTAGGGGTTCACGAAAGTGTTTTAAATTATTTTAAAATCAGGAAAAATACTATATATTTCAAGGTTAAAAAAGGGTTTAATATATAGTACTAATACATTTATTTTCATACCAATACAGTTTTATTTTTTGTTTATTTTATTTTAAAGATTTTATGTACCTGTTTGGGAGATAGAGACACAGAGATAGCAAAAGAGAGCCTGGTAGAGAGCAGGGAGAGAAGCAGGATCTCTGCCGAGCTCTCTGTCTGAGGCCTCAATCCCACGACCTTGGGATCATGACCTGAGTCCAAGGCAGATACTTAACTGACTGAGCCACCCAGGCACCCACCAATGCAGTTTTAAAATATGATGTCTACCCTCCTCTTTTACTACCTCTCTCCCTCCCTCCTCACTCACTCACTCCCTTCCTTCTTTCTCTGCTTTGTTATTTAATGGAGGAAGGGAGCTATGAAGGCAAAAATTTAGGGTCACAAATGTCATAATGTGGCTGAAAACAACTCTTCACTCGCATGCTTCCACTTTCTCCTAACAAGTTAACAGAATCCAAGAGAAAAAAAAGAAATAAATAGCAACAACAACAAAACACAAAATAAACCCTCTTCTGATCATATAAATAAGTGAATCGAAGTATAAAATCATTCTTTTCTTGTAAAATGGGTTCCATGATTTCATCAAGGGAATGGTTGTAGTCTCTTGCCTTTCTATGCTTTGCTATTTCACAAGAAAGTTGGGGATGTGGAGATCTTATCTTTCTCTTTGTGCCTTGGTTATTCTATTAAATAACTAAATAGGGTTAACTGGGAGTAATAGAAGTAACATCTTATTTGTGTTGCAAAATAGAATTTTCTGATTTTGTTCAGGGGAAAATGTTTTTTATTTCTGTGTAAACTGTCATATGATTATTTTAAGTGTTTTTTTTTAAGATTTTATTTACTTACTTTAGAGAGAGAGAAGGAGAGCACGAGCAGAGGGTGGGGAGGCTGGGGCAAAGGGAGAGGGAAAGAGACTCTCAAGCAGACTCCATGCTAAGCATGGAGCCTGTTGCAAGGCTCGAGCTCGCGATCCTGAGATCATGAGTCAAAATCAAGAGTCCAACACTCCATCGACTGAGCCACCCAGGCGCCTCAAGTAACTTTCATTGTTAAAGAATAGTTTTGGTAACTTGTCACATATTGCTAATTTAACGAAAATTCAAAGCTAAACTAATAACAATGCCAAAAGATTTAGCTATGGAAATTTTGAGGTCCAAAATCTTTAGCCTTCTCAGAAGTCATGGGTTAAGAGAATGGGCTTTGGGGTATTAAAGACCAGGACTTCCGTATTTGTTCTATCCACTACAGTTGCCACTAGTCACATCCGACTACTTAAATTTAATTCAAATTAATCAAGGTTAAAGAGTAGAGGTTCATTTCCTCAGTCACACCAGCCCCATCTCAGATGCTTGGTACTCTCACATAGAATGTGGCAACCATTTTGGAAATGGCAGACACAAAGCATTTCCATCAGTATAGAAGGTTCTTTGAACCGGGTCAGAGTTTAGCACCTAAATAGTTTAGGCTTTGTAGGCCAAATAGTGTTTGTTGTAACTGCTCAACTTTGTCATTGTAGTGGAAAAACAACCACAGACAATATATAAACCAATGGGTGTGGCTTTGTCCCAACAGAAGTTTATTTTATTTTATTTTACTTATTTATTTATATATATTTTTAAAAGATTTTATTTATTTATTTGACAGAGATCACAAGTAGGCAGAGAGGTAGGCAGAGAGAGAGAAGGAAGCAGGCTCCCACTAAGCAGAGACACTGATGCGGGGCTCGATCCCAGAACCCTGGGATTATGACCTGAGCTGAAGGCAGAGGCTTTAACCCACTGAGCCACCCAGGGGCCCCCAGAAGTTTAAAAAAACAGTGAGCTAGGTCTGGCTACAGAATGTAGTTTGCCGCCTCTGGACTAGCTTTTTGATGCAGGGCACTAAACACATTATAAACATTCAATAAATAGTATTCTTGTCTTGAGTTTTTAAAAACAAAGGAAGTAACTAAAAGACAGGAAATAACTTAAAAGTCCAATAGTTTTTGTAAATATAATTTGATGTGTTCCAGGAATGTGATAGCTATAATTACTTTAACATAATGCTGTAAACAAAACAAAACAAAACAAAAAACCAAAACCCCCAAACTGAGAAGTGTTTAGGGTAAAGAAAGATGCTTCTCTTCTATCTTTATATTTTAAGGAAGCTCTATAGGTTGTAAGCTTATTATTTTTTAAAGAGGACAGAATCACATACGAGTGGTTACACATCTCTGTGCAGTGACTTGGGCAAGTTTTAATTTCATTGTCTTTGCTTGCCTTTGTTTTTCAACATTTCCTACACATAATCTCTTTTATTTTTTTATAATCAAAAGAAAGAAAGTACTAAACTTATAAAAGTAACTGGAGTCTTAAACTTCCTACAACACATTCCTGATGTTGGTGAGGGAAATGCCCGGAATGTGTTCTGTTCTCACTGAAGCACACCATTGTCCCGTTCTATTTAGTCTGTTTCTGTATACAGATTTTATAAACACCTTTGGTATGAGACAAAACAGTAATAGTGTGAAGGTGATCAGGCATGGGAATCGTGAGTAATTGAGAGATACGGTTTAATGGACGGCTGGACCGTTTATGACTTCAAGATAATCATTTGGAACTTAGGAGACAATTTCATAGACAAAATCCCTCCTTGGCTCACCAGTTTTGTCTTCTTATTACTTAAATATAAAAACAGAAGTTTAAACTATTTTCCATACATAAACCATGTGACCTCTTTATCAGTAGTGGGTACACACATGTTAGGCAGGGATCAATGCTATACAAAACCAATGAAACTAGCCAACTCCAGGTCCCCTGAGAATTTATAGCACAAGAAAATGTCTACAACGAAGTATTAGGAATAAAAATGGATTCATACACTACTTGGATTTGTTTTTTTGGGGGGAGGACGGGTAATAATTCTTTATTAGGATTCAGGTTCAAACAAGGTTTTTGTTTGTTTGTTTTGTTTTTTACTTTTTTGGGATTTGAGTTATAATAGAGACAAAACATACAAACGTCAAACTGAATTTTTACATTTACATCCTAGAGTTTTATTTAAAAAAACAGACAAATATACACATGTTATATGTATATGTGTATGTATGTATATATACACACACAAAAGAGAAACAGAAAACTTTTGAATGTGTATTAAGCAAATGCACAAATAGTGAATTTGAAATGGACCTTAAAGTTAAACAATTCTGTACAAATATTTGCTCTATCAGAAAATAGAGCATTATCATGATTTCTGGCCATATTTTTATTAGAAGTCAAATGCAGCCTTTTTTTAAAAAAAAAAATTGTCTTTTTCCCGTGTTTGGAGCAACAGCAGACCAGGGAAGTTTAAGAATGATTTAAAGATGTCTTCTACCTAAAATGTTCTGTTTTACTAATGTTGGAAGCCTGATCCCTTTAGTTTGAATTGTTGTGAAATTTATCATAACTGGCAATTATGAAATAGCTAAACATGCCTGTAATTTTTATCTTCTTGATGAGCAAAAATTCAGTTATAGTATAGATTAGTGTACATAAGAAAAGGAAACCTGTTTCCCTTTTCAGTTGAGAAAACCTCATTTGGGTAATGGTGTGATTTTCCATCTGAGGTGGTCATGCAGGCATTAGTCAAGGAGCCTTATAGGAAAGGACGAGATGTTAAGTTTTACCTCAAGATACATTTACAAGTCCTGTTTGGCAGCATTCGCTCTGAGAACAAGCTATGCTATATATTTCAGAGAAATTGAAACCATATGTTGACACCTAAAAAATCTTGAGAAATACCACCAGAGTTTGCAAGAAAACATATAAATATAATCAAATCGTTGTAGAATATGTCTACTTGGACTAACTATAATACTTCACTTGTTTTTCAAGGAGCTGTATTAGTGATCTTAATGCTATTAACTGTAATACACTGTGACCTAATTTAAACTGACTGATGGAGTTAATATTAAACTCTTCATCTTATACTCCCAAATTGAAATGAAAAGATTTAATAGTACCTGCTTCAATTTTGGTAATAATTATGTTTCCTTGCTGATACTTGGCATCTAGAGCTTTCCTGTCGAAAGACCGAGGTCCTGAAACACAGCTTAGACCAAGATGAAGCCTCAGTAAGAAAACACAATTTGGGTCATATTTAGCCTGGCAGCTGTTTGATGAACTACCAACAGACATTCCAATTTCTCCAGTCCCCTGACCAGTCACTTCTGTCCACAGAGATTGAAAACAACCCTCCAAAGGCAACGACTTCAATCTTAATTTAAAGACGACACCCGACAAGCGTTACCAGTTGCAAGTGAACCTTAATTTAAAGCTAGATAAAGGATAGTTCTTCCAGAGCCCCAGAGATATACCGACGTAGGGGTAAATATGGTGATAAAATATTGAGCAACCTTTGCCTGTAGAAGATTCTTCACTTGAATCAAAGCATTAATGGTATCATTGCCATGATGTAATTTTAGAGTTCTGTCCACATGGGAAGCATAAAAGAAAAGCATGGTTATGATTTTTTTCTGCATCAGGTTAGGTTGCACATTCTATGATGGGGACCTCAGGAAGGGGAAATTCAGTGTCATCATCTAGTTCTCGCTGTATCTACTGGGGGTTCCCGTGAGTCACCTGTGCCGTCACCTGTGAGTTTCCTAATCTCCATTTGCTATGACCATATAGCTGAGTGTTCTTGGTTGGCTCCTCCTCTCTGTGCATCTTTTTTGTTGTTCTTGTTGTTAGTTTCATGGAGTATTTGATACTGAAAATAAGGGCAATTTAATGTGGTTTTTCATAGGTTTCTTCCACACACTTATTCTTCAAATTTTACTGCAGGGAGATCAAGTCCATCTTGCCAGTTTTCTGGTTTTTAATTATGTAGGGCTTTCTTTTTTCTTTCTTTTTCTTTCTTTTTCTTTTCTTTTCTTTTCTTTCTTTCTTTCTTTCTTTCCTTCCTTTTCTTTCTTTCTTTTCTTTTCTTTTCTTTTCTTTCTTTCTTTCTTTCTTTCTTTCTTTCTTTCTTTCTTTCTTTCCTTCCTCCTTCCTTCCTTCCTTCCTTCATTTTCTTTCTTTCTCTCTCTCTTTCTTTCTTTCTTTCTTTCTTTATTTATTTCTGCTGGTGGTAGAGTATTTATGTAGAACAAGGTACTTCTAACTAAATAAATTAGAAAGGGAGAAGCTCGTACCCACCCCAACACAAGCAAATACCACCACCACCACCATCACTACCCAAGGCACAGAGAAATAGCTACATGTTTTTCCAGTGAAAATTCACAAAGAGTTTGCATTTCATGGAATTTTATACAATTCTTATTACTATCCTCATAAGGCAGAAGGGACTTCCCACCATGCACACATACACTATGCCTCACTGAACTTCAGACTAACAGTAACTACTCCATATATTGAGTATGTATAGTAGCTAAAGAATTTGCTAGGTTTCAAATATATCTTATTTAAAACCTAACTAAAATCTAAAAGGTTAATCTTCTTCATATATGGGGAAATAGAGTCTTTTTTAAAAGATTTTATTTATTCATTTGACAGACAGAGATCACAAGTAGGCAGAGACTCAGGCAGAAAGAGAGAGGGAAGCAGGCTCCCTGCTGAGCAGAGCCCTACGCAGGGCTCTATCCCAGGACCCTGAGATCACGACCTGAGCCGAAGGCAGAGGCTTAACCCACTGAGCTACCCAGGCGCCCCGGGCAAATGGAGTCTTGGGAATTTAAATAATTTGCTCACATTCTCACAGCAAGAATCAGAAAGATAAGTCTTTTTTAAAGACTTTATTGATTTACGACCCTGAGATCATGACCTGAACCGAAACTAAGAGTCAGATGCTTTCCTACTGAGCCCCTGAGGTGTTCCAGAAAGCTAAATTTAAACTTAAGTTTATCTGACAAGGAAGCCCGCACTTTGAAGTACATTATGTATTGCCCACTTTTTACATCTCTTCATGATCCAGGATGGCCTTGAAACTACTGTGAACAAATAAAACCAACAAAAACGAAGAATCATTCGAGACATAAGGGTGTGTTAGTTTGCTTTAAGTGTCACCTTGATTAGATCAGAGGATGCCCAGGTATCTGATTAAAACTTGTTTCTGGGTGTTTCTGTGAGGGTGTTTACAGATGAGAGGAGCCTTTGAATCAGACGACTCAATAAAGCACATGCCATCAGTGGGGGTGGGAGTTAGCCAACCCAGTGTGGCCCTGAATAGCCTGAAAGGTAGAGGAAGGGAGAATTCATTCCTTTTTTCTTCCTGTCTGCCTTCTTGAGCTGGGACGCCAGTCATTTCCATGCAGACAGTGACTTACACTGTTTGTTCCTCTGGTTCTCAGGCCTTTGGACTCAGACTGGAACTATACCACTGACTTTCCTAGGTATCCAGACTGCAGGCAGCAAATCAGGGGACTTGTTTGCTTCCAAAATCATGTGAGCCAATTCCTTATCATAATACATACATTTCACAGACATGTATCCTATTGGTTCCGTTTCTCTGAAGAACCCTGACTTATACAGAGGGAGAATTTATAAGAAAGGAAATAGAGAAATGCAGACTTTCAATTGCCTTATTGCCAGGACTCTTTTTGAACATCTCAAATCAGTGGACAGAATTATGAAAAATAGTTAAGGAACATTTATAAACACTTTTGGAAAGAGATGATCAATAGCTTTTCTTATATTCTCTAAGTTGTTCATGATAGCTATCTCTATCTTTCATAGTAAAGTCCTGTATTTACCAATTCTCAACAAACTCACTCAACTTATTTAAATTGCTAGTAATTGGGTCAGGATTAGATTGTTTCTTTGAGAGTGTTCCGTGGGATCAGTTAGACATGCATTCAAAATCAGGATCCTCTTTTACAAGTTGAACAACTCTGGGTAGGTGTCCCAATTTTCTGAAGCTCATTTTTCTAATCTACAAGGTGGGAATAACAACAGTGCATGCCTCATAGAGTTGTTACAATTTTAAAATGAGAAAACATAGTTAACACTCACTGCAGTGCCTCTCATACCATAAATAAATTTAGCCTATTTTGTTGAGTATTTCTGTAATTGCTATTTGTTAAGCAAAAGAACCAAGAACCACAGAAATAATCAAAGAACCATCCAAAACCTGTTAAACCTAAGTAATTCAATTTTGATGACAAAGAATGAAAAACAAAAGGAACAAAAACCAGGAACTGGCTTGATAACCTAGCAATAATAACTGAGTGGGCTAATAAGTAACAACTCAAAACTTTATTTGTATACTTTTGTTTCTGTAAATGCACATATATTTCTATAAATTATAATATATATAATTAAAGATATACATTTCTATAAATGCGTATATATATATATATATATATATATATATGTAGTTCCATCGATCTATCATCTCTTTCTCTGAGCTAAACTGAGGAATCTTTTTGCCTCTTATTCTTTGTCTCTCCAACTTACTGCTGGGTTGGAATCCCAAACCAAAGTGCTGACATTAAAAACATGAAGGAAAATTATAGAACTCGGTGTTGATACTAGACCATCATTTTCCAGCTCAGATTAAGAAATGACAGAATGAATGATGTAAAAATGTACTCCCTTCTTGATGCTTGATGCTTAGTCATCCTATACTATTCTAACTTGCCCCACCTCAGCAGATAATCTATCTGAGGTCATGGTGCTTTCCATTCCAAGGTCATACACTAGCCCTCTGCCTAACTTTCCTTAAGGAAGTTAAGTAATTTAGAGTCAGACTCTGAGGTAGTAATTAATGTGTTCTAGAATCTGTAAGCTCTAGGCTCTGTTATCATATGATTGATTTTCTGAGTGGCAGGATCCATACTTAATAAAATGAGCTACTATGTTGCCCCTTTGAAGAAGCTCATAAAACAGTGGGTTTAATTTGTCTGGGAAAATAGAGACTAAAATATGGTGCAGGTCTCTGATGGAAAATGTGGCTCTGTTATGCAGTGTTCCCACCAAATATCTTGGAAAATGGGCAATGTTAACATTGCTTTCTGGAGTAGCGCCAGAAAGAAACAGTGGATGTTCTCTTATAAAAACCCTGAAAGCAGCAAGCAACCCATAAACAGTATGCAGACTGAGTCTGAAAATGGACCGTTTTATGTTCCCTAATGGAAGGATAGCTTATTTGTTCATGGATTTATAGCAACAATGTGATGTCATCAAGTGATTTATGGCCAGGAGCCTAGCAAGTGTCAACATACAGTGGTGGGTGGAAACATCCGATTCTCACCAAGAAGCTGATCCCCACAGGAGGGTGTCTTTGCCTTAGGGCGGGGCTGATTTAGGAAAACCCAAATTATTAGTGTTACTGGAAATGGGATGAGGGAGGCAAAGAATTACTGGAGCCATCCATCTTAGGAAAGAATTTGGGGAATATAAAATTAGTTTATTTAGAACATAAAAATGATGATTGCAAACCAGATCATGTCTCTAATTCCTGACGTAGCCAGTAGCTAGTATTTGATCCTCTACAGGAAGGTAGGAGTGTTAATTACAAACTCCAGCCATACACGTAAAGAGTATTTATTTTTAATGGGAAAAGGATACTGACAGTATGATATGATAATAATAAAACATGACATTATTTTATTTTAAAATTAATGTACATTAAAATTTATTCCTTTGAAATGTAGTTCTACAAAAATTAACAAAAATTTAAAAATCATGTAATTGTCACCCAAAACAATATGATTCCTCCATGATATCAAAAACTCCCTAATGCTACTCCTTTGTAGTCAGCCTTTCTCTACTCAACCCTTTGCAACTACTGATATCTTCTCTGTTTAGTTTTATCTTTCCCAGAAAAAACATTTAAATGCAATTATATAATATGTAGCTTTTTAACACTATGTAATATATGCATTTGAGATTCATCCATGCCATTCCACTTGACAGTAGCTCCTTCTTTTTCATTACTGAGTAATATTCCACTGTGTGGATGTACCTCAGTTGTTAATCCATTCATATGTTGAAGGACATTCAGGTTGTTTCCAGTTTTTGGTGTTTCTGAGTAAAGCTGCTAAAACCATCCAGGTTTTTAAATGATCATAATGTACAGGTTTTTAAGTGATCATAAATTTTCATTTCTCTTGATTAAATACATAGAAGCACGATTACTGATTCCTATGATAGGTATATGTTTAAGTTTATAAAAACTTCCAAAATGGTTTTGCCTTATCATTTTGCACCCACACCAGCAATGCATAAGATTTCCAGTTACTCTTTATTCTCATTGCACTTGGGAATGTTAGGTGTTTGTTTTTGTTTCTTGCCATTGTAGTGGTTATGTAGTCATAGCTCTTTGTGGTTTAATTTGAAGTAATCCTCGAGATTTTCTAGGTAGATGGTATGAGCTGTGAAAAGAGTTTTATTTCTTCCTTTTTGAAATCTGTATTCCTTTTATTTCTTTTTCTTGTGTTATTTCATTGGCCAGGATTTCCAGTGTAGTAATGAATAGGAGTAGAAAGCAAGTACATCCTTACCTTGTGTCCAGTTTTAGGGAGAAAGAATCTGGGTTTTCACAATCGACCATAATAATAGCTTGTGTTCTTTCTCCCTGTGGATGCCTTTTTTCATGTTCAGGAAGTCCTTTTCTATCCTTAAAATGCTGAGAGTTTTATCATAAATGAATCTTTTAAGCCTTGTCAAATGCTTTTTCACAACTATTAAGGTAATTAACTTTTTTTTTGTATGTTTAACTTTTATTCTGCTAATACGGATTTTTGTAGGTTGAACTGGCTTTGCATTCCTAAGATAAGTTTTATTTGGTAGAGTGGCTTATAAATTTTATATATACTGAATTCAGTTTGTGGTATTTTATTGAGATTATTCACCTATGTTCATGAGTATATTGATTTATGGTCTTTCTGGCTTTTAATGTTTTTATCTAGTTTTGGTATCAAGGTAATGCTGGCATCATAAAATGTGTTGTACAGTGTTCCCTCCTTTCTCATTTACTTAAAGATACTGTGCAGTATTTGTGTTATTTCCTAATGTTTGGGAGACTTTACCATCTGGGCCTAGAGTTTTCCTTATTGGATGATTTTAGCTATGGATCCAATTTATCTAATAGCTATATTATTGTTTTTTTTTTCCAAGCTGCTTTTAAAAAACAAACAAACAAACAAACAAACAAAAAACCCCAGACTGGGTGATTTCTAAACAACAAAATTAATTCCTCTCAATTCTGACATTGGCTGGTATGTCTAAGGTCAAGGTCAGCTTGGTGATAATCTGGTGAGGACCTTCTTCCTAGTTCACAACCAGAGCCTTCTTACTGTGTCCATACATGGTAGAAGGTGAAAAGAATTGTTCTGGCACCTCTTCTATAAGAATACGAATCCCATTAACGAGGGCACCGTCCTCATGACCTATGACCCCAAATCGTACCTACCTGTACTACCATTACTTTTGGCAGTTAACATTCAACATGTGAATTTTGGGAAGACACAAACATTCAGATCATAGCAGGTATTAGTTAGGTAATCTATGTATTCTCCAATAAGTTTTGATAGTTTGTGTCTTTCAAATGATTTATTTTTTTATAAGACTTAGACTCTTGATGGTGGAACACAGTATAACACAGTTGAGTAGGTGAAAAGCAGATCTCTGTTACTTACAGCTTCAAGGTAGAGAAGGCTGTTGGGCAGGGCCACACAAAGACTTGCCCTTGGGGTGCAGAGTGACAGGAACCCGGAGCTGTGAGGGTCAGCTTCTGCATGGCCAGGGGAACAGGATCAGGTTGGTTTCCTGGGTTCCTGTGGATTGGCTCATTTGAATAGCTTCATGGGATACTGGATATATTTCACACTATTTGTTTGGTATCTGGCTCTGGGGTGATTAAGACGGGTGAACAGGAGTCGAGAGTGTGAGAGCCTCATAAGGAGGTGATAGGAGCAGGGACTCCATCGGCTGCAAGGAAGGGAATCAACCAGCCTCTAGCCAAGGCCTCAAACTCAGTCCAGACAGCATTATATTTTAAAATATATGCAACCAACAAATCATGGAGCACTACAGCAAAAACTAATGATGTACTGTATGGTGACTAACATAACATAATAAAAAAATAAAAATATATGCATCTCAATTAAAAAATGTATTGGTCCATTTAATCTAAACTGTTGAAATTGTAGGCCTAGTTGGCAGCATTCTTTTATTATCCTTTCAGTATCTTCTGTAGATAAAAGTCTATAGTATTATCTCAACTTTGATTCTTAGTTTTTATATTTGTGTCTCTTTTCTTCTATTTCCTGATCATTCTGGGTAGAGTCTTATTAATTTTATTAATATTCTTTTAAAAATTCAGCTTTTCATTTCACTGATTTTTCTCAGTTATTTTTCTGTTTTAAAATGAAAAAGAAAACACTTAATCTCTTCTTTATTATTTCCTTCCTTCTACTTCTTTGGTTTTAATTTGCTGTGCTCTTCTCTAGTTTCTTAAGGTGGTAACTTAGTTTTTTTTTAATTTCAATGTTTCTTCCTAATGTAAATGAAGAAAAATATTCATGGATCCTCATTACTTAAAAAAAAATTTTTAACTTATTTTTTAATTTATTTGTTTGTCAGAGAGAGAGGGAGAGAGAGTGAGCAAGCACAGGCAGACAGAGTGGCAGGCAGAGGCAGAGGGAGAAGCAGGCTCTGTGCTGAGCAAGGAGCCCGATGTGGGACTCGATCCCAGGATGCTGGGATCATGACCTGAGCTGAAGGCAGCCGCTTAACCAACTGAGCCACCCAGGCGTCCCCCTCATTACTTTTTTTAATATAAAATTATATTACCTAGGTAATTTTGAACAATACTTAGCTTCTATCCCACAAAGAGAGAGGCTGCATTTAAATGATGCCTCATTTGATAGATATTTAGGCAAGAGAAAGCCAAATTCTAGCAACTAGGAGTGGATACCAAAGCAAAAAGGGAATCATATGAACCAGAGCTGCAGCAGCGTTGGCTATCTGGAATCCCACAGCTATCTGGAGTTCTGTGGCTATCGGGAATGCTACGGCCCACTACCAGGTAGAAGATATGGCTTTGGAACCACAGAGCGAAGTTGATTCTGAGACTCCTACATAACCCAAAGGGCTGGGAGGAATGTAACCCTTATGAATTGGAAACAGGCAAAAGTTCATCCACTAGCACACGTTGGGACAGGAAATTTGCTGTCTGTCTGGACTTGAGTAAGGAAAAATTCTCCCATGAGAAATTAAAATTACGCCTGTTAATAAAATAAAGATGCTTGCCCTGAAAAGTATAGTCTATTAATAAAAAATAAATTTTCCCGATATCCTATGTCCTTTGGGAATTGTAAATTAAAACAAAAATGAGATACCACAACGACACGCATATTAGGATAGCTAAAATCTAAAAAAACTACCAGCACCCAATGCTGCAGATAATGTCGGGCAGTCACAATGCCCATTCTCTTCTGGTGAGAATGAAAGTGGTGCAGACACTTGGGGAGACAGTCTGGTGGCATCTTATAAAACCAAACATATTCACCGTACGATACAGCAGTCACATGCTTCTTGGTATTTACCCAAGGGCATTGAAAACTAATGTCCACAAAAGCCTGCATACAAATATTTATAGCAGCTTTCTTCGTATTTGCCCTTAACTGGAAACAACCCAGTAGGTGAATGGATAATCAAATTGTGGTACAAACTATACAGGGGGACATTCTTTTTCAGTAAAAATAAATGAACTATTGAGCTACAAAAACACACGGAGGAACCTTGAATGCATATTGCTAAGTGGAAGAAGCTACCCTGAGTAGACTACATAATATGGGATCCCAACTTTGAGACATTTTGGAAAGGGCAAAGCTATGGAAAGAGTGAGAAGATCTGTGGTTGCTAGGGATCCTGGGGGAGGGAGGAAAGGGATGAGTAAGTGAAGCACAGATAAACTCCTTCGGTGTGAAAATGGAACAGTGCACACCTATCATTATGCACCTGTCAAAACCCATAGAACTGTACAAAACCAGGAGTGAAACTTGATGCAAAGTGTGGATTATAGGAAATGACAATGTACCAATACTGGTTCACTAATTGTAACAAAAATGTCACCCTGGTGTAAAATGTTAAAAATGAAGAAAATTGCATACAGGATCGGGGGTGGAGAATATATGGGACCTCTACAGAGAATCTTCTCAGTTATTCTATAAATCTAAAACTGTACTAAAATTAAGATCTATTAATTATGCATCAACTTAAGAGTAGGCAATTAAGAATAAAAATACAATGAGCACAGGCAAATGAATTAGGGGAGTGAACTGGGCTTATGTGGATAAAAGTTAAGAAAGAGGAAAAAAAAGAAGCAAAAGAAGTATGGTAAACAGAAAATGCATGTAACACGACAGTTTAAAGCTCTGCAAGTGTATCAGCAAGCACATCACCTGCAAACAAAATAGCTCTTCTGTGAAAGGAGTAATTTTAAAAACTGGAATAATAAAACGACCTAGCACTTTGAGAGGTTTTCCTTAAATATCTTGTTCTAGTAAGATCAAAAATAAAGATATGGAGAAAAATATCACTGGGAAATAAGAGGCAGAAGAAAGATGATATGTCACTATTTTTTTTTGATATGTCACTATTAATATTGGAAAGTAGATTTGGGGATAAGAGGAGAGTCATGACACAAGAGTAAAAAAGCTATTTGTTAGGAACATAAAACAACATTAAATGTATATGTATCTAATAGTATAGACCCAAATGTATAAAGTGGTCATTGACAGAAGACCAAGGAAAAATTTAATTTGCAATTATGCATACCATTCTATAAGAGTAATTAAGTAAATCAGGCAAAAAGTAGATAATGGGGCACCTGGGGTGCTCAGTTGGTTAAGCCTCTGCCTTCGGCTCAGATCATGATCCCAGGGTCCCAGAATTGAGCCCCACATCAAGCTCTCTGCTCAGCAGGGAGTCTTCTTTTCTCTCTCTCTGCCTCTCCCCCCACTCATGCGCTCATTCTCTCTCTCCAATAGATAAATAAAATCTTTAAAAAAAATGATAGATTTCAACATTATAAATGATTGGTTTGATCGACTACACTACATTTGATCTTAGCCAAAAAGCTAAGAAGCGATTGGTTTAAGTGCTTGGAGAACAAAACACAAGGCTTTTATAAAATACAAATTCTTTTCAAGAGCAAATGGAACATGTAGACAAATTGACTATATACTATGTTATAAATATCCACATGTCAGTTTCATTCAGGTCAATGTTTTAATAGAAAAGTCCATACAATAGAAAGAGAATGACAGATTTAAAAATAGATTTTAGAAACTAGAAGACATGTTTTTTAAGTAATTCATGGTTCAGATATGAAATTATACTGATCACAATAAATACTTTAGAGAAATTTTAAGAAATTAACAAGTATTGGTTAAGAAGTTGGTGAGAAATTCTCCCACTGCCAATTGGGATGTAAACTGGTAGAGCACTTTGTGGAATGAATAAATGATATACAAAAAAGATGAAGATACACATACCCTCTAAGACAACAAAACCATATTTAGGTTCATACATATAGAAAGTTTCATTCCTGTGTAAAAGGATACACGTATAGTTTTTAAGCATTGTTTCTAATAGCAAAAAATACAAAAAAAAATTTAGTTTATTAAGTAATGAACACATAAATAATCATGTACTTATAAAATGGAAAAGCAACAGTTATGAAAAGTAATGGGTTATCTAGCTCAAGTTTACTTTTTTAGCCCTTGCCGGCCAAGGTAATTTCAGGATATTGTATAGGTACTTATATAGTATGAGAAAACAACAACAACAACACCCATTTCCATATTTTTTAATGAAATTCAAATTTATGAATTTTTATGAAATTCAAAATATAGTAACAAAAATTAAGTATTTTATTTTATTTTGTAATATAGATCTAATGAGAAAAAATAGGGTTCCCTTTATGGGGTTAAAATTTCATCTAATTGAGGTTCAAAGTTAATGTTTCCTATCATCAAATTGATTTCAAATGTTCATTTAAAAAAAAAAACATTTTTAGTTTGAAGACTGTATAAAAACAGGGGCAGGATCAGATTTTGGCCCCTGGGCCATCGTTTGCCAACCTCTGAACTAGATCAATGCATCAACGTAATAGGGAACGTAAACACATCTTGGTACCATTTATGCAAGCTATTTAAAAAAAATCAAAACATAGTTATTATTATTTACGGACATGGATAAGTAGTAGATGTATAAAAAAGCATGAACAGGAAGGGTATATGCCAACTATAGGACGGGGTCGGAATGCAATATTTCAGGTTAAACTAATGAATCCAACATTTCAGTACTAGTACGCCTTTCTGGGCTCCAGATGTACGTCCAAAAATGGCCTTCTGGAGAGACCCACTGGGGTTGGCCACAGGAATTTAGAATTGGATGTATCCAAAAATAAATGAATCATTTCCCTCTCCCCCAACTCTTCCAGGACTTCCTGCCGAATTATTCTCTTCCTGACCCTGTAGAGTTTTTCCTCAATAAATACTAACACCATCTCCCAGTCCTCTTCAGTCTGTCTTTTTCTCCCCCAAATATTACTGTTCTCTCCCCAATTCCGGTCCTTTTCATTTCGCATCATCCTTCTCTGTCTCTGTCTCTTTCTCTCCTCTTCTCTCCTCTCTTACTATTACTATAAAAGCCTCATGACTTTTCTCCAGGAGAGAAAGCTTTTGAAACCCAAATGGAATGGATCCAGCCATTCATTCCATTTTTTAAAATTCTCTGATGCCTCATTCTGGATAAGAAAAAATTCAAAGTCTTTAAGGACTTATTTCTGAATTCTGAGTATTTCTGAATTCATATTCTTAACTTTTAAATGTTAAAATCTTCACTTTTAAATCTTCTAATGCTTAACTTAAACCATTGCCCCACCCCACCCCCCCACACCCACCCCCCCACACACACCCCTTTCCACAGTTAGGGTTTCCAAACTACTAGGAAGACAGGAGGACGCTGATAGCTAGGATGCAATGGAAGGTTATTCAAGGAATAAGGAATGTGTTTTGTCCAGCAGAACCAGCAGTTCCAAACCAGGAGAAGCCCAACTAGGTGTCTCCCCTGAGAGCCCGTTACGTGAGCCAATTTGAGCCAGACTGGAGCTGAGAACTTACTCTGCTCACCTGAAGTTAACCTTTGGCTTCTTTCAATACTAAGGTCTCCTCCTATGGATGGAATTTTCTGCCTTTTCTTTCTTTCTTTTTTTTTTTTTTTTGAACATAGGGTGTACACACTAATTTGTTGACATGCTAAGGATGTACAACTGAACCAGAAATGCCCCTGCAAACTTCCTCCCTCCAGGTCCCAACACACTGAATAAAAGCTTTCTGGGGCACCTGGGTGGCTCAGTCAGTTAAGCATCTGCCTTCGGCTCAGGTCATGATCCCAGGTCCTGGGATGGAGACCCGCATTGGGCTTTCTCCTCCATGGCGCACCTGCTTCTTCCTCTGCCTGCCACTCTCCCTGCTTGTGTTCTCTCTCTGACAAATAAATAAATAAATAAATATTAAAAGGCAAAAAAAAAAAAGCTTCCTGTACTAACCCAATGGGGACACAGTACTTTGAGAGCGCTCTCCCTGTCTCCTTCCTTGTAACAAGTAATTAGAAGTTACTTGCCTTCAACACTTCCTTGGGCTGCTTTCAATTTGATGCACCCCCATGGGGGCAGGGGAGAACCCCTTGAGTTTGGTTATAATACCCCTACCAATATTACATTTTAGGATTATTCCCCAATATGTTTTCATTTATTTCAAATACCAGCATGTTTCTGTATTTGTTGACAAGGACAGTATTAAATACACTTGAAATACATTTTTAAAATATAACAGTCATATAAGTCTTTTAGTATTAACAGCATACATAAAAAATCTTTTTGTTCTCACAGATATATGAAGATTAGCTACACTACAAATAATGTATTTGTTAAGTACAAGTGATGGTTATCTACTGCCACTTCTGACCCATTCTATCCGTTCTATCCGTGCGCATATGCTCTATGTCATGCCTGCTGATAGGAAGGGGATTCAGTGCTTTTATGGAAGGGGGTGTCTTCTTCAATTCCCATCCTCTTCTCTCCTAAATTAAGACCTAGTTCCAGCAGTTGTTTTTGTTCTTTCTTTCTTTCTTTCTTTTTTAAGATTTATTTATTTATTCTGGAGAGAGCTAGCCTGTGCTCCCGTTTATGAGAACTGGAAGGGAGGGGCAACGAGAGAGGGAGAGAGAGAATCGTCATGCGGACCCTGCCCTGAGCAGGGAGCCCCGTGTGGGACTCCATCCTAGGACCCTGAGATCATGATCCGAGTGGAAATCAAGACAGACTGAGCCGCCCTGGCACCCCTGTTGCTCTTCTTTCTGAATTGGTGTCTTCTTCCCCGGACTTCTCTTGCATTGTTTCAAACAGCATACAAACATTCTGTAATGTTTTCTATCTAAAAACCAAAACAAAAGCATTCCAGGACTCTTAATAGCTCAATATCTCTGTTCTGTGGAAAAGATTTTGCCACCCCCAAACATGTCTCTTTGGCATACATTTTACCTTGAGCTCATTCCTTTTAAGAAAGAACAGACATAGGAGAAGCACTAAAAACCAAATTGAAGGGACACCTGGGTGGCTCAGTTGGTTAGGCGGCTGCCTTGGGCTCAGGTCATGATCCTGGCGTCCTGGGATCAAGTCCCACATCGAGCTCCTTGCTCGGCAGGGAGCCTGCTTCTCCCTCTGCCTCTGCCTGCCACTCTGTCTGCCTGTGCTCGCTCGCTCTCTCTCCCTCTCTCTCTCTGACAAATAAATAAATTAAAAAAAAATTAAAACAAACAAACAAATTGAAGTTACCCTTTTGTAAGACATTTACATTTGTAAGAGTGTCTCTCTCTGTACCAGGAAGAGAAGAAGGACTAAATCTCTAGAAACTTCTCAATGGAGAAGACAAACAAATTAAGTCAGCACAACATCCTCAATATTGTTTACTGTGCTTTCCCTGATAACCTCCCATATTCTGACCTCCCTCCCACTCCACGCCCCCCCTTTCTTTTGTCTTTAGTTGTAGATGGTATTTAAGGTAATGTCTGGGGCCACTTTCTGAAGATTACTCAGGTTTCCTGGGTATCTTCCATGTATTCAAGAGATTTACATGCTACTAACCTTCCTCGGTTTTTCTCTTGTTAATCTACCTTTTATTGCAAAAGGTCTCAGCCAAGAACCTAGAAGAGTAGAAGGAGACTTATTTTTCCTCCTCTATGTCCTACTTTATAGCAAAGTTCTTCCAAAATATTTCCTATACACTCCCTTTAATGCTTCCTTCACCTTGAGTGCTGCCCCACTGAAATAGCTCTTTCCAAGGTCACCAGTGACCTTCGCAGATGTAAATCCATTGGCTAATTCTTAAATACTTGACCATTCTCTCCTTCTTGGGTGGCCATTCCCTCCTCCTTGACACACCATCTCCACCTGATGCTTGGGAAACTCTCTCTTCCTTCCAAGTTTACCTTCTGACCCTGTGTTTACTTCGCTGTGTTTACTTCTGTTCTCTCCAGACTTCTAAATGACAGAGTATGCCATCCATCATCCACTCGGGCATGATACGTGTGTAGCTGATCTCATACATGCTCATGGCTTTCCATCAAATCACCCATGACTTATAAATTTCCATCTCAAACCTGGTCCTCTCTACTGGACTCCAGATAGTTCTAGAAACACTGACTTGACGCCTCTACCTCTATGTCTGTGGGGCATCTCAGATGCAGCAGGTCCCAGCCCAACTCCATGTTCCTCCCCTTCATGGCTTCTCCTCCATTTGTCACCATATCTGTAAATAAGAGCTGTAACCTTCCCTTTGTACAGTGTTAAAGCCATGGAGACAATGTAACTTCTTTCCTACTTCACAAACCACACCTAATTCATCAATAAATCTTTTTGACTCTACCTCAAAACATCCTATTTCTGATATCTGAGCAATCCCCTCATCATCACTGCTGCCATTCTGGTCCTTGCCATCATCACCCTCCCCCCACCCCCCCCCCCCACGTTATATCATTGAAGTACCCTTCTAGGGATTGTCCCTTTATCCCCACAGAGTCTGTTGGCCACACAATACTTAGAGTCATCTACAGTCATAAGGTAAATCAGACTATGCCTCTCCTTTGCTCAAAATACTCCCTGCAGATCCTTGAACATATCAAGAACATTCCTTGCCCTGCCATTTGTTTGGGGTGCTCTTTCCCATAATGCCTCCACAAGCAACTCCTTCATTTCCTTCGTGTCTCTGTTCCTTGAGCCCCTACGGAGAGTACATACCTCTCCGCCCACAACATTCCTTATCCCCTTACTCTGCAAATCATCACCTCCTACCCAACAAAAGCACTGGTATGTATATATTTTTTTAAGTTATGTATTTGTTTACTGTTGACCTACTGCCACCAGAATATAACCCCTCTGATTCTGGGGCTAATGTATTTCGTTGACAGTTGTGTCCTCAGAACCTAGAATGACAAACCAGTTGATAGAAAGAGGCCGGCAGATCATTTTCTCTTTGAAAATGAATGAAGAGCAGATGAGTACATTGCTGAACAGATTGGTTCTGATTAGCTTCTTGTTTTTGACTTGAAGTATGCCTGTGATGGCTAATTTTAGGTGTCAACTTTGCCTGAACTGTGTTGTCCAGATGTTCAAACACCATTCTAGATGTTACTGTGAAGGCTTATTAGTATTTTTGTTGTGGTGGTGGCTACTGTTTAAATCAGTAGACTTTGAGTAATACAGCTTACCTTCCATAATGTGTGTAGACATCTTCCAATCAATTGAAGTTGTTAACGCAAAAGACTGAGGTACCTGGAGGAAGAAAGAATGCTGTCTCCAGGCTGTCTTTAGACTTGACAGTTGCAACATCAACTTTTTCTGGGTCTGCAGCCTGCAGGTCTACCCTACAGATTTCAGACTTACCACCTCTGCTATCATGTGAGCCAGTTCCTCAAAAGCTCACATGTCTACATACATGTCTACACACATGTCTACACACATCTACATGAATGCATGTCTACACACATATACAGACACTCATGCATCTGTTGACTTTATTTCTCTGGAGAACACTGATTAATACAATGCCTGATGGCAACTTTTTTCTCAGGCAAAAGCATTTGTACCTCTAACATTTTTCTTCTGTTGATTCCTACAGTAAATGTAATTGTAGTAGAGGTGATAGCAATTGGCCTTTTCTTGTTCTGTGTTGGAGGCACTGTTCTAAGATATTTACAGATATCAGCTCATTTAATGCCTTCTACAATCAGTGAGGAATATGCCCTTATCTGATTCTGAATAAGGAAACAGAGGCCCAGAGATACAAACCGTCCTGGTGCTCAGGTCACACAGTTAAAAAGTGGCAAAGGTAGAGGAGGGATTCATAGCAAGGTAGTCTATCTGTGGCTTCTGTGTAGAAACCATCCAGGCCGTATGTCCATTTTACGAGTCTTGGGGTGGTTAAAAGCAGTCATTGCAATCTGCCGGTCCATCTATTTAAATATATTTAAGCTGTATATTTTCAAAATGCCTTGCAATTATCTGAAAGTAAGAGGACGACGACACTTTTGTACTGTGGAACACACACCCTTGTCTTTGGACGCCTTTCGCACTGCACATGACATGTGACTATCTGCTACATACCGATGCCGATCTACGTGTTTTGTTTTTTTTTTAAGATTTTATTTATTTATTTGTCAGAGAGAGAGGGAGAGAGAGCGAGCGAGCACAGGCAGACAGAGTGGCAGGCAGAGGCAGAGGGAGAAGCAGGCTCCCTGCCGAGCAAGGAGCCCGATGTGGGACTCGATCCCAGGATGCTGGGATCGTGACCTGAGCTGAAGGCAGCCGCTCAACCAACTGAGCCACCCAGGTGTCCCCCGATCTACGTGTTATAACCGTAAGTGAAACATGATATGGGGACACACCCATATACAGCTGTGTATTAAGTATTAACAAACATTAATTTCTTCATTTGCCAATAAAATGTAGGCATGAAGACAAGTTCTGTTTTCCTCCTGTACTCAGGGGATTGGGTTGCTCGCCACCACAGCCCACTTTGAAGATACCTGCTGTGATCTTAGGGTTCCCTTTCTTTCTAACAGTGCACAGGGGTTTGAAAGAGAGAGCACAATGTGAAAATTAAAATTCTGCATGTGAGGATTCAGTTTGAGAGACAGATTCTAAATAGATAATAAAAGTGTGAAACAGTGTCACAGCATAGAGCAACACTCCTGTGGCCTTTTTCTGGATAAACAGTGGCCACGGAGTTCCTGAACCTCGCCAACAGGCACAGTCTACTGGGGAAGAAAGATTTCTACATGTTGCAGCACCTATTTCTTTTTATTTTTCTGTACTTCTCTTGCAGAAATAATCTTGCAATCAGAATTAGGATTGAGGCTGAGTATGTCACTTTCCTCTAAAGCTTTTTAGTTTATTGTGGGTAAATAATAATCACACTGGGTTATTTTTACTATATGCTCTCTCCCCTAAAATAAAATAATAAAATAAAATAAAATAAGGTAAAATAAAGTGAAATGAAAGGAAGTGAAATAAAACAAAATAAAAAGCAAAATAAAAAAAATGAGATTGTGAACATTTTACTAAATTTACTTACTCTCCAGATCATTTTAAAGATTACTCCCAAATAAGTAAATATATATATATTTATATTTATATATCACATTTATATACATGTATTTATACATACTTATATCTATAAATATATTTGATATTTAAATGCTCAAACTAAACTGACTAGATACTAATAACTCTCCCCACCCCAAACATTATGTATAAATACACTAATGGCTCTTAAGATAGTATGGAAATGTATTGTTTTCTTCACAGAGTCAAACACTCAAAGGAAATAGGGACAAGAGGAGTATACAACAGCCAAATATATCGCCAAAGCTCAAACATTAAAATTAACGCAGCCGTATTTTTCTTTCTTACAACCACACTCTGTTTGACACCTATTACCATGACCATTTTTTAAAACTGCGTGACTGGAATGGGTTCACATTTCTCACACCTTTATCTACTTCACGGCAGGTGTGAAGGAAAGAGTAGAAGACAAGTGTGTGGCTAAAACCGAACTCAATTTTGAATGTCAATTTTGAGAAGGGGAAATAGTGCAAAAATGAAGCCGATTCATTAAATTGAAACCACCTTTCCCCTTCCAATTAAAACCATCTCCCACCCTCCACCTCTGTCAAAAGGTACCTGCTGTATTGCATGGCTATGGGATGTGGTTGCTAAGAGTAAAGCAACAAAGAATAAAGAATTAAAGCAAGAATATCACTGATTTGAATAGGAATTTTAACGCTTTGTTGTAGGAAAATAACTACAGGATATGCAAATCAGGTATCAAAAAGTTAATAAGCTTCCCCTTTCTCCTACTTTTAAAGACATAATCCATGGGTTATTATATAAGATTGATGAATCACTGACCTCTACCTCTGAAACTAATAACACATTAATTAACTGATGTTAATCTTAATAATGTTAATTAATTAAATTTAAATAAAAAATTTTTAAAAATAAATGTAGACAGAATCTGCCCATAAATCAATCACAGTGGACACTTGGACGACACAGGTTTGAACTACACAGGTCCACTTTATAAGCAAGTTTTTTCGAATAAATACAGGAGAGTACTATAGGGGCACCTGGGTGGCTCAGTTGGTTAAGCGACTGCCTTTAACTCAGGTTATGATCCTAGAGCCCTGGGATTGAGTCCCACATCAGGCTCTCTGCTCAGCAGGGTGCCTGGTTCTCCCTCTGCCCTTCCCTCTCTCATGTTCTCTCTTGTGCTCTCTTAAATAGGTAAATAAATAAAATCTTTAAAAATAAATAAATAAGAGTACTATAAATGCATTTTTGTTATGATGTTCTTCTTTCTTTCTTTCTTTTTAAGAGAAGGAGAGAGAGGGGAAAGGCAGCGGGAGAGAGAAAATCTCAAGCATGCTCCATGTCCAGTGTGGAGCCTGATGTGGGGCTTGATCTCACGACCCTGAGATCACAACCTGAACCAAAATCAAGAGTTGGATGCTTAACCAACTGTGCCCCTCAGCGGTCCCTTCCTTACAATTTTCCTAATAACATTTCTTTTCTCTAGATTACTTTATGTAAGAATATGGTATAGCATTCATATAACACATAAAATAAGTGTTAATCAATTGTTTATCAGTAAGGCTTCTGGTCAACAGTGGGAAATTAGGAGTTAAGTTTTGGGGGATTCAGAACTATACATGGATTTTCAACTTTCCGGGGTGGGGAGGGTGTCAACGTCCCTAACCCCTGCTTAGTTTAAGGGCCAACTGCATTTTTATTTTGTTTTCAGATTTCAGAGAATCAGTGAAAATACATATAAGAGTATGACTCATATGAACTTGTGTGTTTAAGTTGCATAATTAAAGAAAACTTTTCTTCCTTCAACAGTTCTACATATGATATTTAAACTAAGTTGCAAAGATACTAAATGCTGAAAAAATTCCTAAAAGCCAATACTACACAAATAATAACCATAAAATATATTTAAAATTTTTTTTTAATTTTAATTTTAATTAAATTTTAATTTAATTTTATATTATATTTTATTTAATAATTAAAATAAAATTTTAATTTTAATACAAGATATGTATTACTGGAAGCTTACAGTATGGGCTTTCTCACCTCTTGAAGTTTACTCTAAAATTTGCTGATTTCCTTATGAGCTAGGTCTTAAAATGATTTAATGACTTCTTTTATGTCCAAGAATCACATACGTCATTCTTGAATGATCACAAATCAGTGCATTTCTGTTATAGAGAGACTTTAGGACACGTAATACTTGAGGAAGAAGCTTCCCTAAATGATATCAAAAGGACAGGCACAAAATTAACCAGTCATAGCTTGTTTATATAATAAACCAGTCATATAAATAGTTAAATATTTTTAAACTTTAATACACTCACAAGCATTTGAAATTACTAGGTTATTTCAAAATTTTGGTATGTTGACACAATCAACGATTTAAATAATTGCATACCCATTATGCATTATTTTCCTCTGGTACCAAAAACAAGGTACATATGCATGGCTCATTCTGTCTACGTGGGAGTGCAGGGTTCATGAACAAGCTCTGAAGGAAAGGATTAAAATTGAACTCAGGTGGGGAACTAATAGGGCCGTGAGTATTTGGACAGGAAAAGGAAAAAGACCGTTATTTAAAGGGTTATTCAAAGAGGAAAAATAAACTATTTTGTTGTTGTTTACAACTTTAAAAATAAGTAATGTTCCTGTATCTTAATCATGTTAATGCTAGGCTTGTTACCAGGACGCATTTTGTGTGTATTTGTGTGTATTTGTGTGTGTGTGTGTGTGTGTGTGTGTAAAGAATTCAGTCTTTTATCTACCAAGCATATAATCTGCCTTCGACTCATGGATATGGACCAATGTACCCCTGAAACTTGTTCTTGTCTCCTTGGTACGAAGAAGCTGTGATGTGGAAGGTTCTGGAAAATTTCCTTTGACAGAAGCCCGAGTATAGCATATTTAGTGCTGGGCAGGCAATGTGGATTGAAATGCTCCTCGTGGTATAGTTCTGGCTTTGGAATTTTAAGAGAGCGTCAACACCCTCTCTCAGAACCAGGAATAAGTGAAAATTGTATAAAATTGTCACATTGTATATTGCAATGTAATGTAAAAGCATCTGGAAGCTTGTAAAACTCTTACTTTTTTTTTTTTTTTTTTTCCCTGTGCAGCAGCCGTTTACTTGTAGAAAGAGATGTTGGATATATTCTAATTTGTTTTGAAAACTGCAAATCTGGGTAAATAATAGAAACCACGGCAGAGTTGACCCCGGAGGGATATAGCAGTGCTGGGGCTTCGTCGTCCTTGTTAAGGAAAAACGACACCTCAGCCTTTTAATTATATACCTTTTACTTTGATTTCCTGAGAAATAGGTGAGTTGATATGGAAGCCAGCTAGCTGAATGATTCCGCTGTCCTTTATTTCACTGGGGCCAAAGGAAATACCAAAGATGACACAACATTTTAAAGGAGGCATTAGGTAGGTAGCTCCGAAGGTGCATTTCGCTTTCCGACCATTGGCTGATACCAACCTAGTGATAATAAGACGTCTTTACAGGAACATAAATGTCAGTTCTGTGCCTGCCTGTAACCTGAGGAGACGGATGAAAAGGTAGCACACACATCCACACAATTTAAACCTGGTAAAGGAGCTTTGGACAGACTCCCTTGGTTTGTGGTTTCAGGATCCAATGTACGGACCACTGAATGTTTCTTTGTGGGTGTTCAGACCAACAGAGGCTTATCTGCAGACTCACATCCCCACCCTGTGGCTCTGCTGCACCCACGATGCTGGATTAGAAAGATTCTTCTACCCGTGACTTTGAGCCCTATTTCAACACAGGTCCCTTAGAGCAGCGTGTTCAGTCGGTACCAGAAAAGGGACTTTCTTATTTAACTTAACTTCTGTAATGAAAAATCCTATTTCTTTCTAAACCTAATAATTCCCCTAAATTATTCTTGAAACCGGCCTGGAAGTGTAAAAAATAAGTCGTTCTACCCTAAGCAGGCCAAGCCTCACTAATGTGCATCCGTCAGTAAGAATTCGTCCAAATGAGAAATAATGAGAAATAATTCAGATTTCATGTTGCAATGTTAACTTTTGCTTTCTTACTGAAGGGAACTGATGATGTGATAAAGCTAGAAACTGAAGCAAGTACCAAAGATACATTAAAATAAGAGAGTGAAAGGAGAAGAATATGACTTATAGAATATTGCTGTAAACCTTAAACTCTAGTTTGGTTCCTTATTTCATATATATATATGAAATATGATATTTTTAATATCAGTCATTTATTCCAAACACTTATAGCCGAAAGTATGACTAACGTGTTAATCATCAGAGTTCAAATTAATAACATTTATTTTAGTTTGATGTTTCCTATTATTTTTCATTTAGAGGGAAGTCTTTTAGAGACTAATAAATTGCAGTGTGATTTAATTTTCAGAGCTGACTGACTTAATGCGTCCCTTTACGTGCCATTTGGTTAGTCTACCTATTTATCCCATCTATATCCCTCCATTGTTTGTCATGGGGACTAGGAAGGTCTCCTCCGTTATCCTGACTTGGATCGGGAAGTAAAGAGTTTTAAAGTATATTTTCTGATGAAGTCTCACACCCCTAAAATGATCTCCTGCTCCACAAATCTCCTACAGCAACCCAAGTCACTAAGGTGCTTACCTGACGATAATATGAATGAGGTGATAATTAGTAAAAACTGATACTGAGAAGAATTTGATGTATTCAACAAGAATCTGTTATACACTATGAGAGACACTTCCGTTTTTTGTTTTTCGTTTTTTGTTTTTTTACAAATTTTATTTCAAATCCTAATGAAGAGAAGCATAATGTAAATCTTAGATGAGCACTAAAACATATAGTATTTGACTTCTGCTTCCTTTCTTTCCCTTCACCTTTCTTCCATTACCTCTTGGCCATTTCACTGCTCATTAGCACTATTGTCTGGACCTTGACCAGAGGGACGGGCAAGAAAGGGAAACTCAACCGGGTTATTTCTGCTCCTGCTATTGTAGCCTTAGGAGGAAAAAGTAGAGGGCAGATTGCTGTACCAAGGTGAAAAGAAGGGTTCTGGAGCCTATAATGAGGTAGTGTATCTTTGGGTTCCTTCCTCCCAATATGTCTTCCTGAATAAGAAACAAGTTAGAGGCGCCTTGGTGGCTCAGTTGGTTAAGTGTTTGGCTTTGGCTCAGGTCATGATCGCAGGGTCTTGGGATCAAGCCTCTTATGCTCCCAGCTCAGCAGGGAAGCTGATTCTTCCTCTTCTTCTCCCTCTGCACCTCCACCACATTCGTGCTCGCTCTCTCTACATCTCTCTCTCTCAAGTAAATAAAATCTTTTTTTTAAATAAAAGAAACAAGTTATACTCAAGCATCTGTACATGTGACTTACATTCTGAGATAAATAGGAAGATTTGTTGTTGGTTTATCAATTACAGATGATGCATGGAAGACGAAATCTAGCATTTATAGAATGCCTACATGGAATTCCCCTATATGTAATCACATTTGCCCTGATCCTCATTACTACTCAATGATAAAGGAAATGCCACCATACTCCAGAGTTTTCTTCTCACTTGCAAGTCATCCTTGAGACCTTTCTCCCTGCCATGTCCTTACCCAAGTGGACTGAGTCCATAATCAAGACTTTACTGGTTTTTACCTTCTAAATACTTGTCACAGGTATCTACTTCTTCCCAAATTCTTCACCCTGATCTTAGGCTAGAACTACCACCTGCTTTCCCAGTAGCCAATAGACCTCCTAACTCTGTGCCACCACGTGGACTTTCAAATCTTGAGGCTGGGACCACGTTTGCTTTGGCCCCTCAAGATCTCATATAGGACCTGGTATTTAGTAGGGGTAGGAAAGTGACAGTAGCTATTGCTAATAAATTAAAAAATATAAGTAGAGAAGATAATTATACTTTTAACACCTTAATTTCTTTATTTACAAACAACAACAACACACACAGCCCACGAACACTTATTTTTCTAAAAACAGACTGTGTGGAACATCACTGAAGGACCACAGTGAATGGGACCACAGATCAGATCCTGAGACCTCTGGTTCCAAATAGTACCACTAAGAATTACCTCTGCCCTAAAAACAAAAAACCAAACCAAAACAAAACAAAACAAAACAAAACTCTGTTCTGATGTGCTTTGCCCAAAACTATTAAACTGACCTAACATGAATGGAAACAAGAACCTCTGGTCCCCCCAAATAGGTCTCTATACCACGTAGTGGATGACTGGCTTCCACTTCTTGGGGTCAGCCAGTTCTGGGAGCTCAGAGCACTTCTACCATGGATAAAGTGCAGTCTTAAACAGGTCATTTCAGCTCTCTGAGATCTGATTATTCTCTTGTCACATTAGAATAAAGACACATAACCTCCAAGGATTTTGTGAGGCTTGAAGACAGTATTTAGGAAGGGCCAAGCATAGAAGAGATACCCAATGAATTTTAGTTTGAATTTTCAAATAACAATCTCTTTAAGCTATAAAATAATTTGTGCTGATCTTCCTGGCAAGAAAAAAAAAAAGTTCTGTTAAGGCACATTTTTAGTGCTTCCAAAGGCCATTTGCAACTATTCAAGAATCTGCTTAGATACTACCAAGAGGTTGGCAGTACAGCTGTTATTAGTCCCATTTTTTAAAAGAAGGATCTAGAGACCCAGCTAGTTGTATGACTTGTACAAGGTCATAGAGTGAGTTAATAATGAAACTTGGAAGGGGGCCTAGACTTTAGGATTTCGAATCTGTTTTGATGGCTTCCCCCCGCCCCTCCCCCAACCAATGTAAGAATTTAATTCATTTCTGAGAGGGTCAGACTGTGGGTGTGACTTGTCCAACGTACCAAGGGTTTTTGGAACTGTCAATAATAAGAATATTTTTAATTATGGGAACTATTCTACTATTTCACTACCTGGTTAGTCCAGCTGTTCTGGTTGAGACTTTGCTTGGTCCCATGTTTGTTTATTCCTGTACTCATTAAAGGTTGTAGAGCCAAGGTTATACCAAGGCATGATAAAGAGATGCAGGGACAGTGTGCCCCAAGGTCAGAGACTCTGCCTGCCTCCTTCTGTCGTAGCCAAGAATAAACCTGCTGAAATACCCAGCAGCCAAGGGGTGGCGTGGAAGACCACCATTAGAGATGCCCTCTCCCAATGGAATCCCATGATACTACCTACCTCCTAGAGATAGGCGGTAAGCCTAAGGCGGTGATAAAATAATTTGCCTTATACCAACTGCCCAACCCTATTACCTTAGAAAGTCAAATGGAAAGAATCTCAAAAGAAAAGAAAACAAAACAAAGAAAAGAAAAGAAAAGAAAAGAAAAAAAAGAAACAACAACAAAAAAAGAGCTAGATAGAAATGAGATCCAGAAAATATTTCTGGGTGGTAGCATGTTGAAGTCCAGATGGAAATTTAGCATTAATTTGGCTAACGCTATTTTAGTCACAGCACATTTTCGACTATTTATTTTTGTACTGAGCCTCTCCTAGTAAGGTGGGTATCGAATGGAAATTTTTTTTCTAAGGTGGCATTTCAAATAATAACAATAATAATAAAATCCTGGATCAGGAGCCATTTTTCCGTTAGATACGTAAAGAAGCACAGCAGGGACCTTGAATGGGCCTATATTTTTTGCTAATTTAATCTGTGCATATAAATGACATCTTTCCATGTCTTTTTTAAAGAAGGCTTATTTTTCCATCACTTTAAATGATTGGCTCCAACTTAGAGATGCTTGTTTCTTGAGTGTTGCTACCCAGCTCCCAATGCAGTCCTTCTCACGTACACCGGGGGAAAAGGAGAGCGGAGTATGAGAGTAGGATTTTATCCATGCCATGGTTCCATATATAGAAAATTGATTTTCCAACCGTACCAAATGATAAAGTCCATCTTTGATATATTCCTGTCTCGCTGCTTTCCAGGTCTTAAGGCATCTGATCTCAGGTCAGCTCCCCTCGGAGTGTAATTCAGAACACAGTCCCTTCCCTTCGGAGATCTCATGCCACGGGGCATGGGTATGTTGTTTTTGGCTGGGACAGACCTTATGAAAGAAATTATTCTGCCGCCTCACTGACAGAGCTGGGCATGGGGTACTGAGAAATGGAGCCTCTCCCAGTGGCCCTTTGCCTGGAATTTGTCCTAAAAGCATGAAACTGAGCAGAATTTGTAGCAGACAGATGTGGATAATATATGCACCACCTTTCCATTCTGGTGTCTGTTTGCATGAGAATGAAAAACTGCAGGGTTTTAAATGTGGCCTTAGGTGATGGTGCAGCAGTGAACTCTCCCAGAGACCCAGGGGGGTGGGGGGGGGGGCGGGTTTGACTGCGAAGGTTCCTGGGGGTGGATCCCCAGCCAAATCACAACGAAACTCCCCGTGGTGCCGTCTGCTGGAGCAAGTCTTTTGAGGGCTAATACCCTAAAGATTTTTAGTAGCCCATGAAAAGAAGATGTGATTTAAACAGGGACAGCTGTCCCTTCCAGGAGCTGGCCCCCACAGTTGCCTGTCCTAAAACTTTACCTGAAAACTGGGGATATTGAGCAGGTCACTGGCATTTATTCAAAACCCTCCCTCTGCCATGTAGTTTCTCCCTCTAAAACGAAGGAGAAATGACTGGGTCAGCATCTTCACCTAGAATTATCGAAGGGTCCAAGAGTTTGTGACTTTGGTTCTGTTTTTGTCTGGGGTGAGCTTCCAGGAGCAATTAGAGCAAAACAGAATCGTGTAGTGAAAAGGGCTCCCTCTTGGGTCATAGGAGTTCTAGTCTTGCCCTGCATGGATTTTGAGCAAAGTATTCTACTTTGGTGGGACAGCAGTTCCCTCCTCTAGAAAAAAGAGAGGATTTAAGTGATTCCTAGCTTACGTTTTGCTTTATAACATTCTAACATCACCGATGAAGAGCTGGCCCGTTGTAGCGAGCTGAAGGTAAAGGAATTGAAAATCAGTCTTTTATCCTTGGATTGCTTGAAGATGAGTGGTTTGAAAGAAATACACATTATGGATTATATTTTTATCACATGTTATTTAGTTTTCCTCCCTGGAATTTGAGCTAGAGGCAAAACCTGGGATTTGGGTGACCTCCAACTACCAGTACCCCTTCCTCTAAGCTAAGAACTGCCCTTCTTGTCTGGAGCATGGTCATGAGGTTCGCTCTTGGCTTGGAGCAGGAGTCAGCAAACTATGGCTCCCAGGACGAATCTGGCTCTGACAACCTGTTTTGTAGGACCAAAAGTTAAGAATGGTGTCTTCTTTGTTTTCAAATAGAAAAAAACAAAACCAAAACCAAATAAACAAAACCAATATCCAAAGATGAATGATATTTCAGAACATGTGAAAATCACATGAAATGAAGATTTCAGCATTCATAGGTTTTACTGGAACACAGTCATGCCCATTTGCCTACAATTACCTGTGACTGCTTCCATGCTGTAATGACAGAACTGAGCGTTTGCAGCGGAGACCAGGTGCTTACGAAGCCCAGAATATTTACCATTTAGCTTGTTACAGAAAACTATACCAACCTGAGCTTCCAACACCAGTGGAAGTAGCCAGAGAACTATAAGTCAAGGTGTGCAAAGGAGGAAGAAAACCCAAGAAGAACATGAAAAGGAAAATTATTATCACTAAATTATAATTTCAGTAGTGTTAGCAGTATCTTTTTAGGGATGATACTATTAACATTTTCAAAATATATTATTTTATTTGACCAGGCCCCAAATCATGAGGAAGTAATACAAGTAAGATGTTCTCCATTTTACGGAATGATTGCAAGACCCGAAAAGATGCAAGGGCTAGTCCAGTCACCCAGCAGGTTAGCCATATGGCTAAGGATTAAAATCCAGGTTCCTTCAGACCAGTAGATCTAACTCATACTGCATACGCCAAAGAAGGCTGATCTAAGAGGAAGGATCATTCTGGGAAAGTGGAATCAAAGCTTTTTGTAAGATGGAATTGTGGGGCACCTGGGTGGCTCAGTCCATTCAGCGTCTGCCTTTGGCTCAGGTCATGATCCCCGGGTCCTGGGATGGAGCCCTGCATCAGGGTCCCTGCTCTGCGGGAAGTCGCTTCTCCCTCTCCCCCTGCTTGTATACCCTCTCTTGCTGTGTCTCTCTTTGTCAAGTAAATAATTAAAATCTAAAAAAAAAAAAAAGAAAAAAAAAGATTGAATTGTAATTCTTTCTAATAAATACACTTAAGACCCTTAAGACCCCGGGTTGGCCATATTATTTCATGTGTTAGTTCTATTAAAAGTAGCACACGCACACATAATTATATGCAAAACATTTATTTGACTTTAGGAGAGTTGCATTTATCAAAAATCATGACCACATAAACTTTAGTTTAGACAATACTGTATCCATCGCCCAGAGAGCTACTCAGTAATTTTATTAGAAATAGTGTATTATATGTATCATTACTATATATAGTGTTATTATAGTTATATATATTTAATTTATATATTGATATGATCAGTAGGATTATGCACACCTAGGTCAACATAATGGAATATAGAATGCCATATTATTATTTATAAGGTGGTATGAAACAGAAACTATAATCAGGTCAGATCTCAAGGTGTTTATCTTTTATTTTTTTATCTCTTCTCTTGACCAAAGACCAAATTAAAAAACGAATGAAATAACCTACATAGGTCTAGTAAATTCCACGAATGCCTCAACTGGCACTCCCTGATCCAGACATTTTTGTGAGGACGTAGCCAACAAATACAACCGCAGCTTTTCCCTCTTCAGCAGTCCCCATCAAACCCAAATGCAGAGCAGCTGATACAATTTAGTGGCACAGGAAGAGACAGACACGTGTGAAAGCCAACCCTGAAAGCCCATTGGATTACACAGTGGAGACTTTTGTGATAAAGGGGACTTAGTTTTACAGCTCAGCTGGGCGTGGGGCGGGGGGTGGGGGTGGGGAGAAAAACGAAAGAAGAAAAATCACCCAGGGTCTCCTTGGTTAAGTTATTTTGCAGATTTATTGAAACATGCACATGGTCGAAAATGACTTCCAGAAGTCAGAGTCTCAGCGAAGCCATACTGTGGCTGGCAGCTCTCACGTGCAAACATGTCCTCGCGCTCTGAGGTAACGTGAGGTAACTGTTCACAGGCAGGGAACACTTGACAGTGTGAAGTGCAGGATGCCTCAGGCCCTGGGCTGGCACGAGGCTCCTGGGTCCTCCATTCTGATTAGAAATTTGTGAAATAGAACAAGTCTTGCCAGGTCCACTCACATTTGGGTCAAGCCATTTCTACCAAGTAAAAAGAGGAAGAGAATATCATGGAAACGCACAGACACACACATACACACGTATGCACAAAGTGGGTCATAGGAGCCAGTGCTGTGTCTACACAAGCTTGCCCGATTACCTCTTGTAACCGATCACGACACTGAAAGTGATCAAGTTTGGTTATACTCACTCCTGGCTCTTCATCAAATATGCTTTCCCTGTGGTCAGTATTTGCTGAGCAACAGAGAGCCGTGCTTACTGATAGCTGGGAACACTTTATTAATACTCATGTACTGATGAGTTTAAGCAGTTTCACTAATTCCTTGCCTTCCTAATATATAGCCCCAAAGTCAACAAACAGATATTATTATCCGAGCTATGCCGACAAGAATCCAAAAAAGCCCATGAATTTTGTTTAATGCACTTCACCACTTTGATTGAATTCACAGGTGGCTTAGGGAGTCTAGGTAGAAGTAGCCACAAATTTAATTCATCATCAAACAAACAAATGTCAATTTAACCAATCCAGTGGAGGAAAATGGAGCCAGGCCATTGTTTGCTATAAGGTAGGAGATAACTTAGTACAAGGTCGTGATGCCTTTCTGGCACTCTGTGATTCTGGGAGTGATGTCTTCTTCTGGCGGAATTTCTTAGCATTTCATATAATACTCTTTTGTGAGTCAGATATTACCCAGGTAGAAGCATTTTGTGTTATTTTGCCTTCCCTATTAATTTATAATTTTCTCGAAGTAAGGGACCCTGATGCATTTTTGTATCACACACAGCAAAATGTCATCCACAGACTAGTTGATCTAGAAATATGGAATGAAAATAAATTTAAAAAATCAATGATTGAGAGGCAAAGTCTCTCACATTTCTCTGGGCTCTTCCGTTGTTGTTAATTCATTCCACACATGCTCATAATAGATATTTCCTGTGTTCCAGCCATGGTCCTTGTCACTAAGGCACTAGAAATAGGAACAAGGTACACACTCACTGCCCACAAGTAATGTAGGGGGAACATAATATGAGAACAAACATTTTAATTCACTACGAAATATAGTATAACTTATTGGAGAGGTCCAAAAAAAAAAGCATGGGGAGGAATCCAAGGAAAGACATCATTATTTTATTTATTAATCTACTCTTCATTTATTAAATGCATATGCCTTTAAGGGAGGCATGGCGAACACAGTGCTGTTGGTGATGGATAATAGTCCTATCACACCCGTGTAGCATTTGCTCTGTGCTATAAGCTATTTTCAGTGTGTTACAGGTATGAACTCAATAACTCCTCACAAAAAATTGATGAGGCAGGTGTTACTATTCTCCCTATTTGCCCAATGAGAAAACTGAGGACAGAGAAATTAAGTAACTTGCCTGCTCTGTGTGGGAGCCCTAGAGACACACTGATCAAATAGTTTCCTTAATTGGGAGAAAAACCCCCAAGGTATGATCCATGACTGTAGCTAGCTGTATACCGACCAGTGGAGTATGAACTCTACACTGGTATTTCAGGTTCTGTTTTGGACATCAGCTTATCTCAAGCATATCCTAAACTGACCAGGACCTGCCAGGTCTAGGAAATGAGTGTGTAATTTAGGATCTGTAAATGTGACCATAATGATAGTGGAACCGGGCACAAAAGTACTTACATTAGAAAAATAATTCAATATAAGGCAAACCATGCTGGTCCTACCCACATCCATGTCATCTATAATTAAAATATAGCTGTAGCATAATATTTATAATTACAAAATAAGATGGGGAGAAAAGCCTCATATTTGGGGATGCAAGGTAAATTCTGTTCCATAAGTGAATTTCTCAGAAAACTATCAACATTTCATCTCTTTAACTATAATACCAAAGAAGTTTGCAAATAAACTTATCTAGCTTACGAGAAGAATACTTTTCTTCCTTGATTTCTTTTTAGCACAGAATAATCTGAAGACTCCAGCATAAACTTCAAATGTCTCACAAAATTTTATCTTTGCTGTAAAATAGAATAAGATAGCCAAGTTGAATTAATCTTATTTGTAATATGTACTTGGAGTATGGCACATATTCCAAAAAAATAGAAACTTGAGACTAATTCTTATTGAATGTGTGTTTTGAATCCTGTGTAATAAATACATAAAGAAAATTTCCATGAGTTGTGAAAATCATTTTCTTCATTTCAACCAGGAGATTTGTTCTTTAAAATGATAATGTGGTGTTAAAAGTTTGATTGCAAAATGGCCTTGCTCTGGGGGCAGCTCCTGTGCTGCCTTGTGGTTTCTGCTGATATAAATTTGATATTTTACAAATGCAGAATATGAAATATATTCCTAACATGTGTTTCATACACTTATAATACACCCAAATGAAAAACAGCATAGGCTGGGAACATTTCTTGGCTGTGTGCTTAATGCGCTGTATCTGGAACATGTTAAATGTTATTATAGAAATAATTGAAACATTTCACACAGGTTCATGTAGTGAATTTTGCATGTTAAACTCATACTTCTTCCTTCAGTTAGAGGATGCTACAGGACTGATACACAAATGTTTCCCGTAGAATTGGGAACACGGGTCTGGGGGAGTTTTTGTTGTCGTTGTTGTTTGTTTGTTTTTAGAAACCCATGTTAAGTAAACTTTGGAAGTATTTCATACTCGATTTTGCCAACAGCCGCCTACCCTGAAGAGATTCATGAGGAAAGGTTTTTCTTAAAGCGAATTATTGAGAAACATAGACAGGATTTTACTTTCACAATTGAAAGTGACATCTTTTATTCCTCTTAACTTCATCCCTAAATTTCCTTCTTATTTCCTTGGTGAATTCTCTTTGTTTATTCTGGTAGCCGAGGCTTGTCTTTTCACTGATGAGCTCTAAATACTTAATCATCCAAATATAACTCCTTTAATTCTGTGTGCCGAGTGTGGTCCATTTCTAATGCGATTCCCTCTTTCAACTTATGCAGGTTGAAAGCTTTTCAGTTCCTATGGAGAATTCAGGAAGGAATGGCCCGGAGATTTCATCTTTTTCTTTCTTTTTAACCTCAAGTTACATCGAATGCCTGAGTAGATTGCTGGTAGCTATAAAAAGACTTAGAAAGTCTGAAGTTATTCAATAATCAGAGCAAATTATTTTGGGATATTAATCTTTTAGTTTGCTCTGTGAACTGAATGTAACAATTATTTATAAATCTATCAGTAACTACTTAATATATATTTTATTCATTGATCTAACAACAGACTACACCATTTTTTTACTGAATATTTGACTATTATCACTAAAGTACATTAGGGGCTTATGTATATCCCATTAATAGTGCCCGTTCTAGTGCAGTGGTTCTCAGAGCAGGGTCCCTAGAGTAGCACCAACAGCAAGTCTCTGGAACTTGTCAGAAATGCAAATTCACAGGCCTTGCTCTAGACCTATAGAAGCAGAAACAAGAGCCTGGGAACCTCTGCTTAGACAAACCTTCCAGATGATTCTGAAGCATGACCCAGTTTGAGAACCATTGTTCTAGAAGGATCCATATATTTTACTGCCTACTAAGATAATGAAAATCTATATTTTGCTAGAATCTTTACCCAATTATAGAGTCAATTGCAGGTTGTAGAAGAAATGTGCACATTAAAGTCAAATAAATATAACCAGAAATCTACCATTTATTAGGCAATAGATAACCAATCTTAAGATTGTGGATAAATCTTGCTTTCTCTCATTCTCCCCAATGCCCCATCTTTTCTCTACCAAAATATACTCACATCTGCACACACACACACACACAATCCCTAAAGAAACCAAATAAATATAAACTTTTTTCATTTTTATTTTAGCAAAGAAATTACTTAAGACCATCATAGTTGAATTAGTGTATGTGTAGAAATGTATAGTCTAACTCATGGAAACATGATTTATTTGATTTTTAAAGATCCTGGAGAATAAAGCATTACCTGAGTTTACCTAAATTTGTCCGTACATCTATCTGACAATTGTCAATGGCAGTAGAATGTAGTATTGTATATGGCTTACGAAATGGGGTTCTGAATCTGAGTTTTACCGGTTGTTAGTTTTGTGACTTACAGCACCTGACATAATCTGCCTGATTTTCAGTTTTTATTCATTTTAAGATGGCAAAAAGAATATGACCTACACCATAGTATTGTTTGGAAAAAAATAAACAAGATAATGTATGTCTAATGATGCACGTAGTACTTATTCAATAAACTTAGGTATCCTTAAGCTGGATTTTCATGGCATGTGTTTCTTAAGGTCACATCCTCAACCTTACTTTATTTTCTTGATTAATGTGCTAAAACATTACCTTTGGAAACATACAGTGTAAAGTTTCCTTTCCACTGAACTTTCAATAAATTATGAGTTTTCAATGTAATGATATGCATTTACCTTAATGCCCTCCCTTTAAAAAAACTCCCTTTAACATTTATATTAATGAGTCTTTTCAGTAGTTATGAGTCTGGACTAATCTCTTCCAAAGAAGTTTCCTCATAAATTAGCATTAATTGATGTCCAGTTTTTGGAAAATGTTAGCACACGTTATTTATGGCACGTTCTGTTCGTGTGGCACCTCTTAATGTGAAAAAAAAAAAAAAAGAAGTTTTTCAAAAGAAGTTCAAATGCTGTTTCCTTTGCTTGCAAAATGGTGAAAGCCGCGGCCTTTGCGTGTTTGGCAAACCCTCAGCAATAATTCTAGTTAAAGAGCATGCAGGCGATCTAAAGTCAAGGGTAAACGTGTGATCACTCTTGTACAGCAGTTCTTTCCACATTGACTTTGAGCCTGCAGGAGCTGCGGATCATGTCAAGATCAAGTGACAGAGGCACCTTCCTCAGACCTCAGTAAACATGCTTTCTATCTAAAATGCAGCAAAATTTCAAAAAGGTTGCCACCCTTCTCCACATCTTACATTCAGAGAATGATACGTATGCTCACAGATACTAAAAATACTTTGTTTTATTATTGTGCATTTGTGTGGGCACACTTACACTGTTGGTACTCTGAGAAGTATCTACATTGACCAGAAAGGGGATAAAAAAAACCAATTCCATTTAAAAAATAAGGTTACAGTTTGCATATGCACTTATAAATCTACAGGGAAAACATGATGTAAGTTTGTAAGCAGAAATGTTCCTAAAAGTTGGGAAGTTTTTTTCTGCACGTTAAACACCTCGAACTCATGAGTGCTGACCGACGGTTCACACAGATGTGCTAGGAAGCTAAACCTTAGAGATACGTGAAACGGGTGGTTAGACTCCAGCACATAATCAATTCTCAATAAATTGTGCCTGTTGTTTTACATTTTTTTTCTGGTCTTCAATAGTTAGTGATTTTTTTTTTTTGTTTTGTTTTGTGTTCTTTTCAAAGCTACTGTGTGTTTGCTGATTTGGGGATAACACAAAGCTTAAGTAGAGAAGATTCTCCCAATTAGAGACAAATCTGTTTTCCACTAGAAGAAAATCTGGAATTAGTCACTTCCTTTGATATAATCAGTCATGTAAATATAAACTTATACTGGCTTTTACTTAGGAAAGATCGAAGTCAACTGGGTATTTCCATGAAAATTCCGATCAACCAAAAAACATGGGGTGATTTTTGCATCAAATGAGAAGCCCTGATTGAGTAAATAAGTCAAATAAAAGAATATCTTTTTAAGTTCCATTGTGAACCCTGTTTTAGGGTAATAAGTGTGTCTACAGATACAACCCTTTCTTTAGGGAATTTATACTTTTTTTGAGGAGACGCTATGCACCCACGGCGAATGAGACAACTAGAAACCCAAGAAACTGGAGTTTGCTGCCTCGTTTTAGGCGATTTTAAGTATAGAAATTCAGAGGATGTAACTAATATTTTCTGCATTCTACAGTTCTTCAAGATTTGAGTCAGAAGAGGGCCGGTCCCAGGAATATAAGGCCTTCCCCAGAGGGACATCTCACAGAAGATGGTCTCGAAGTCAAGGAGGAAAAGAAGTATTAACAGATAGCAAATCAAGAATACTTAAGGAGAGAGAGAAGACAGTTGTTCCTGAGTTGAAAACTGAATGATTGGTTAGAAGGAGATAAGCCAGACCCTCCCAGTGCTGTTGGTGGAGAAGCAGCAAGCAAGAGGATCTGAGAAAACAGATGGCGGGGCAGGGGGGCGGGGAGCAGATTTAAGAACAGGCTCCTGCCATAATTTTTCAGAAGCTTATCTAAACACGGCTGTTAGCACATCTGAGAGAATATGGGCAGGTTTTAGACATAGTACAAGGAGGGGGTATTAAAAACAAAAAAACAGCTTAATTGGTGGAAAAGATACAGTTCATGCGTCAGATTCTGTTAGCATCTAAGAAAATCGGGATAAAACAGAGATTTTGTAGGCATAAAGATTTAGACTGGTGGTGTCCTCTGCTCAAATTTTCACCAGATATGGGAACTTCATGAAACCTTCTTGGTCTTCTGTTTTCTCATCTGTGGTATAGGGATAGTAATACAAACTTCACGGAATTCTTCTGAACGTGAGCGATGGTAATACGCATTGTTTCCACGAGATCTAACACAAGCCATGTTTTTAGTAAATAATACCTGTGGTTCCTATTTAGCTCAATTTCCTACCCAGTGCCTCAGCAGTCCCGATAATGTGCACGTCAATTTGCATTATAACCAGGACTTGAAGAGTAATGAGTTAGAATCGTCATAGTTGTTTTTCTTTTTGTTTTAAACTAGAAGACATCACTCCACCTATTAGAAAATCTTCCACTCTATTAAAATATCCTCAGCCCACAGTTTTTCTGCACTGGCTTCAGTTTAACCGTGGAAAACCCATAACCCTAAAGTTTCTTTTGCACAACAGCATGTCCAGACTGGCCTATGCTATCGAGGTTTCGCTACTCTTTGCTTCTGTAGGCGGAGCGTCCCCCTGTCTCATTACTGGAGGGAACTCTGTGTCGCTCTCTCTCTCTGAGAACTTATTCTGTGTGAGAGAGGGAGTTTTCAAACAAGTGTGTTCTGATTTGACCCACACAGAATAGATCTCAAGAGTTACCTCTCTTGCTCCTAGAGAGTACCCTAATAAAATATAGTCTAAGTCACCAGATTTTGATAGCGACATCACAGATCTGTGAGAGCAGAGAGTCATCTCAAAGCTCTTTCTAGGGAATAATTAATCCGTAAGTCAGTCCTCCCGCTGACTGAACCATGTGAGTTTGTGTTTATTCCACGTACGTGCAGGGCGAAAAGGCATTTCTCTCGAATTTACAGAGATTTGAGCAAACTCAGAGATTCCCTTTCACACCAAGTTCAGATAGTCCCAGATCCCTGACAGTTGATACGTGAACTCAGGTGGCTGTCTTTGGTTTGGTTGTTTTTTCCTGGGGCCCAACCATGCAGATGATATTTACACCATTTCAGCATCTTCCGGAAAGTCAAAGAATGAAGAATTCACTACTTAATAAGAGATTGTAGAGACAGGAGGGCTTCTAGAATGTTGTTTATATACTTATGCTCTTTTAATTTATTTTCTCCATGTTCCCGCTGCCTTCTCATTCCAGTGTCTTTTTTCCCTTTCGCTTTCATGACTAGCCATGCAAAAGGAATTCAGTAATTTCAAATTTTAGTAAACTGCACTTCAACAGTAAACAAGCAAAAGTGACCACATCAGTGTCATGTTCCCAATAAATATTAGAGTCTGACGTAGATTGGCTTTTCCCCTGACTGCTCTGGGGACTCTTGAAGTTCCAGTAATCAGTCTTTCCTATATTCTTTGACTTATTCACTAGATGTTCTGCACTCGACTTTGAGTGTGGGGATTGTATTCACCATGAAATGACAGGGCTAAACGTTCAAGTAGAAATCTACAACTGTAACCCACGTAGAGGGAAATCCATTCCAATGAATTGTATTCTTTATTATCAAATGTGAAAAATGTTGATAGAACAAAGTATACACAGTCGATTCCTCACAATGTTACCCCTTATGCTTAAGAATAAATTTTCTATTAAGAAAATAATAAATAGAAGCTCCTGGGTGTCTCAGTGGGTTACGTGTCTGACTCTTGATTTCAGCTCAGGTCATGATCTCAGGGTCATGAGATCCAGCCCTGCGTTGAGAGTTGAGAGCCTGCTTTAGATTGTCTCTCTCTCTGCTCCTTCCCCATTTCTATAGTAATAATAATAATAATAATATTGATTTATCCTGAAATGTTTCAGAAAAGTTTCATATTAAAGATATCGATCTGGGATGCCTGGGTGGCTCAGTTGTTAAGCATCTGATTTCAGCTCAGGTCATGATCCCTGGGACTTAAGCTCCGGTCATGATCCCTGGGTCCTGGGATCGAGCCCCACATCGGGCTCCCTGCACAGGAGGAGGCCTGCTTTTCCCTCTCCTACTCCCCATGCTGTGTTTCCTCTCTAGCTGTCTCTATCTCTCTCTCTTTCAAATAAATAAATAAAATCTTTAAAAAATTAAAAAGAAATAAAAAGATATTGATCTACTGGTAATGGAAAATTTTTTTCTTCTGTAACTGTGATTGTTCTTTCAAAAGCTGAAAGCAAATCGCAGAAGAAAACACAAGCAGTTATGTCACCAGGAGAAGAGGCAGGTACACTTGAAGATGATTTCATATTTCCAAATCAAGACGTATGAGATCTGTTACAATATCCAAGACCCAAATTTTTGATCCTTCTTCTTTTAAGAGATATATCTCTCACTCTATTTAATATCCCTATTGCCTGGAGTCAAGGTCAAGCCATGGTGTCCAATTTAACAAAAATGTTAATGCAAGGGAAAAAAATGAGACAAACAAGTGACACTTTTTAAGTGTTCGCAGAGAACAGAATCTACTAGAATTTCACTGATAAGGAGGATTACTCATTAGTCGGTGCTCCCTAAATAGCTTGCTTCTAAAACTTTGTAAAGTAGTTTCCCTTGGAATTGATGATTTCAGAGAAAGAGAACTGAACCACAGAGCAGATGGAACTCTGAAAAGAAATTAGGTGAGAAACACTCAAATACGGAGTAAGGGAGGGGTAACTAGAAATCTCAATCACGAGCCATTTTCAAAATGGTGTTTTATTACTTAAGGGTTGCACAGTAACAGGAATAAAAGACTGGTAATGTTACCAAGTAGGAACACTAGCAGACAAGCTGGAAGAGATAAAATGTAACTATAAATAAAATAGTGTATTAGCTACACATCGGTAAAGTTGGTTTTAAGAATGACGAAAAAGCGTCTTTTTAAAATCATCTGAACTTTTTATTCCCTAACCCAGAATATCAATTTTTAAGATTACACAAACCCAAACCCAACCCATTCTCATAATACGGAAATCCAAATGAGTGCAAAACAAAGTAGCTTTTCACCCCACGTTTACATTTTTTTATTCCAAAAAGCAACATCACCAAGAGCAGGATCCCATGAACATACACGTCTTATTGATGGAGGAGTAAATGAGAGTAAACCAAGTGTCATTTGCAGTAACAGCATGAGCAAGAGGACTTGAGAGACCTTTGGACCGTAGACGTGTAAAATGTAATTTAACACACTATTCCTCCCACCTTTTCTGGTGTAGCCTCCCCCCTCTGCTCTTGATTGCTTCCCAGGTGGAATTCCTTCTTGTAGCATTTCTAAGCCTACTCAGCATCCATTAATCAAGGCTGCTAAGGGTGATGGTTAAAGGCATGAGCTTTCCAAATCCTGGTATCACCATGCACAACTGTATGACTGTGGGCAACTTACCTTCTCTCTGCATGTTTATAAACTGGGGATAAAATAGTACTTGTTTCCACCCCCCCATAGTTGTGTGGATCAGTAAGTCCTAAAGTACTTATTTACTGCTTGCTCTAGCCACATAACCTAGAGAAAGTATCCTAATGTTTTTTGGCATTTATCTAATAATGCTCACTCTTTGCAGAGCATTGTGCCCACAGTATGAGAAATGCAGAATTTCATACAGAAATTTTCTGTATTTTATTTATTTATTTATTTATTTATTTGAGAGAGAGCAATTATGAGCAGGGGGGCGGGGGTCAGACGGAGAAGGAGGGAAAGAATCTCAAGCAGGTTCCATGCTCAGCCCGGAGCGTGATGCAGAACTGGGTCTCACAATCTTGAGATCATGACCTGATCCAAAATCAAGAGTCAGACGCTTACCTCCTGAGCCATGCTGGTGCCCCAGAAATTTTCTATCATTTAAAGCAGTTTTGTCAATTTAGTAGAAAAAGAGAAAATGTCTGAAAAATCTGTAGGAAGTGACTGTTGATTGAAACTGCCAGCCAAAGTTTCTGGAGCCACGTAGGTATCATTTAAAGCAAGACCAGCCTCAAGTCCTGGAATTCACTGGACACATCGCTCGTGTTCACTGAGCCCCTTCCAAATGCCAGGCACTGGGCTGGGTGGCCAAGACGCCATGTAAATAAGAAATGGGTTTCGTCTCAACTTACTCACTTAGCCAAACAGACTGATCTACAGGCAAATATTCATAACTCATTGACAGACAGACTAGAATCAGGATGTGTTCAAGGGAGGATGGAGTGAATTCTTCTGGGGGGAGGGGAGAGGATCCCATTTCAGAGATGAAGATAGGTGACTTGCTCCGGAGGAATGAGTGGAAGCAATGTCAGGCCTAGCAGGCAGGTGAGCTCTGCAGACAACAGAGGCCAGAGTGTGGTGTGTTTAACACCTGTCAGTACCCCTGCCTGGCTCAGAGAGGGGGAACAGGTGCAGGACCCGCGTCTGTGAACACAGAGCCATCGCAGTGACTATTCATAATTCACCAAATCACCGCAGGTGTGGGAAACTGATGACGGAAGACTAGTAGAGGAACTATGTCCGTGTGTCCCGTAGTACCTAAGCCCTCACCGTGACCCCGCCTTCCCTGGGAGCCATCATTTGACTCTGTCTTTTCTGATCTTATTCAAATGGAGGCCTTCTTGCTTCTTCAAAAAACTTGTTGGAAAATAGAAATTATTATAAATAAAATTCTTCAAAATTATTCTCTTCTCCAAAAGAAGAGCTTTATGTGCTTTTTATGTCCTTTTAAGCCACTTTATTTTTGGCAAGGCTTTTAGAGAAGTTCTCCTTTAAAAAAAGATGCTTTTCTTCCTAGAGGCACAATACTCAGACATGAGGAAATATCAGTCAAGAAGACAAAATAAACATGTAATTCAGAAAAGCCTTGAGCCAACTGTGTGTGTGTGTGAGAGAGAGAGAGACAGAGAGAGAGAGAGAGAGAGAGAGAGAGAGAGGAGGAGGAGGGGAAGGAAGAAGGAATGAAGGAAAGAAGAAAGGAAGAGAGGAGAGAAGGAAGGAAGGGAGGCAGGAGGAGAGGGAGAGAGAAAATCTCCCTCAAGACTTCTGGTCCACTATGTGGGTTGTTCAGAATGATAGCCCCATTCTCTCCCAGACTATAGCAAAACAGTGTTAGTCATCTGACAGTCCCTCAAGGGATTGAGGGTTGGCAAATGATTGTTGCTTTAGGTTTTGCTTTGTGGTCTGACTCAAATTAAATCTATGCACCGTGCATGTCTCTAGTTATAATAGAATCCACCGTGAGTGCTATTTCCACACAGAACAAATAGCATCACTGATGTAGCCCAGAAATGGAAGAGCTGAGATGGGGTGGGAAATTGGATGCAAAATAAGTCTTTTTCCTCATTCCAGACAACTCCAAGTTCCATGTGATCATTTCTATTAAGTTTTATAGCAGTCTTATCTGTAAGGTAACTATGTGCTTGAGAGACGTTTTGGGGACCTTTGGTATAATGTAGGTAATAAAAACCTTAAAATCTACTGAGGCCACTGTCTGCATTCACTAAACTCTTTAGAGGATTACTCATTTTCTTCAGAGAAAATCATCTATGTGGGGACACAGAGGGCACCTTGAACCTGAACAGATCACTGTCCTTGGTCAGAGGAGGAAGGAAGATTAATGCCAATGAACACCAGCACATCCCACAATTAGAGAATCATGCGTTACTGCACTGGGCTAACGACATCAGCTCTGTTTTGGGAAAAACAGCACTTTAAAATACAGAGAGAATACAGGAAGCAGCAGTGCTTAATGAAGGGAGAACAGACTTTAGAATCGAGGAAACACAGGTTTACTTTTCAGTTCTGCGTGGGGGCCGTCACCTAATCACAAAGGCATATGTTAAAGATCAGGCAAAACTTAGGTCAAGTGTCTATCGGATCTCCTGACACATGGTCGGCCCAAAGTGCTAGCTGTTCTTTACACAAATAATGAAAAATCATGATGCAGGATAAACCAAAATCCAATGCATAGTTCCTTTTCCATGCTGGAAAGTCAAGGACAGATGGATTATGGGGAATATAGGAGTCAATGCAAAGGAGAGAGAATGACGCTCACGCAAAAGGCAAATTTCAGCAAGTCCCAAGAAACTAGCAAAGACAAGGTCAGGGACAGAGACGGTAGGTAAGCTGTAAGGACTACCCACCCTCCACTCCCCTGCCCTGCACAAGAATCTGCAGTTGCCTAAAGGAGCTTGAGTCCTGCGTGTGAAATATCTTTCCTTCAAGTTTGATTTCAATGGCAAGTGGGGCGACCTTGAGTGACCCCTTGGTTGCGTCAGGAAAGTGCTGGTAGCGCTTCTGACACACAGAGTGTGCAGTCCCTAAATTCAGGGCTTCCTAGCATGATGTTGGCCATTCATTGGTTGTATGGCTTGGAAAATGGGATGGCGATTTAATTTTTCAAGCCCCCACATTTTTACCAGTCGAGTAGGAGAATGAGTCACGTGATCTAAACTCCCAGGGAGTGCTAAGAGAAGATGACAGTGCCTTTATGGATCGGGAAGGAAGAGGATGAGGCCGTTGAGATAGGAGTCCGTGTACAGCAGAGCTGACGACGAAGCAGCTGTCAGTCAAGTGCAGCAGGCTGCTAGCCCCCCACCCACCTGTGCACCCACAAAGAGTCCATCTTGTCATACGCATGGGATATGCACATACAAGTACATATCATATATGATGTGGCCCAGAGTCCTGTCTGAATGTATAGAATGTGTTCAGTTGGCAGGAAAAAAAAAAAAAGAAAGAAAAAAGAAAATATTCAGATGTGTTTTGCTTAAAAGAGTTAGACTTTTCTCTTATTTATTTATTTTAATTCAAGAGAAAAGCAGCAAATTCGGCCAGACAGTAGCTGTGTCTTTTGGCTATAGAAATAATCTAATAGAAGCATCGCCTTTCAAAAGGAAGGTCGGGGGGGAGGAGGAGAAGAAAGAAAAACCCATCTCAGACATTGGTAACGTCATCTCAGCCCCAAATATATTTCACTCCAGGTTTGTATTTTTTGGACTCGCTCAGCTTACAGTGATTTTTACCCTAAGTTCATGCCACCAGAGTTGGAATTCATAACACAAACATTGAGACCAGGCAGTGATTGACAGTCCTGACTCTGTTAATACCCCGTAGTAGGTCTTCTACCTTGGTCAGAAGTTAAGATTTATTTTGATAAGTTTTCTCCTGGTTTTGTAGACTAGGAATTGTATAATGAGGGTTATCCCATGACTATATACATGCAGTAAATTATCTGGATCCATAGCAAAATGACAGACAGCCACCTCCCCAGTGTACCAGAACCCACAGAGCCTAGAATTAGGTTTTTAGTAAGTCATTACCTTCTTTAATGGGCAGTATGTAGGTCTTGTTTTTGGGATGGAACAGACAAGAAGTGATAATTAATGTAAGCTTCTCAATTAAGGACATTTCCTTGCAGGGGAATTTTAAAAAGAGAGAGAGAGAGAGAGAAAGAAAGAAAACTTAATTTTTTTCTGTGGTCACAGTTGATTCCTTACCTTCAAAAGCACATTTTGGCATCCTTTTCAAAAAGGCAGTTTTAGATAGACTTTGAATTAAGGCTGCTGAGATTTTTTTAAGAACGGTTAATGAATATGATGTTTCTCAAAGTGATGATTGAAGAGACTTCATTAGTAGAATACCTGGGTTTTTAGAACAGATTGTAATGTATAGCTGGATGGAGAAAAGAGAGCATATCATGATTCTTATAGTCAGAATATGCCTTTATTTCTTTTTAACACATGGGTTCTAGTCTTTAGTAGTGTTTCCATAAAAAATGCAGTAAAGTTCTGCACGAGTGTGTGTATGTGTGTGTTTGACTTAATCATGGCTTAGTCATTAGATGAAATAATCAGTCTTTACTCTTTACTTCTCAGACATGTGTAACAGTCCATCATGGAAGGATCCAGGGTCTGCTGAGGGGAGAGCCCAATGGCGGTAAAGGAAAGTGTGGCTGGGGCTCCTTTTGCAATTGTTGGGCATTTATCACAAAATGGGCTGACATGCTATGCTCGTGAGACCAAGAATGTGTCCTTAAAAAAAAGAATTATAAATGTGTTTAGATAAGATAATCTTTAAGATTTCAACCAGTCCTGGGCTGCAGGACTCTAAAGACTCAGTAAAAGAGATTCAAGAACACTTCATAGTTTTTAATCAGCATATCAGTCGTTAGAATCCATTTCTTCTTCATATAGAATCAAACTAATAATCATTCAGTAGTTCTTTAAAATATCTATATTGGTCCCCTGTTTATTTGTAGGCTCTGCGTCAACTTCAGGTTGTATAACCCAAACATACGGAGCTCACGGTTTATGCGGGGACACCAAACATTATTAGCAACAAGTAAGAACTACAGACTGTGGGAAGAACTATAAGTGACTCAAATGAAGTGATATAAAAGAGAGTAAATGAGGGAGGCTAATGGAAGACCGAATAGTTAAAGGAAGGCTTTTCTAGGGAAGGTAAAAATGAGCCAACTCTGAGAAGATCTCAGAGCCTGGCATCCAAGGAGAAGCAGCAGCCAAGATGAATTTCTGAGAGAGAAAAGGTGGGGCCAATTTGAACAAGAGAACCATGAGACTAAAACAGAGCTTGCTGGGAGGGGAGTGGTCAGAGAGGCAGGCTGGATCCAAGTCATTCAAAGTTTCTAAGGCTGATGTAAGATTTTGAAAGAATATAATATTAGTATCATAAGAGGCCTTTGAAGATTTTTGAAGGCGGGATGATAGAATTTGATTCTCAGTTTTAAGTGTCACCGTAGATACAAGAGTAAGACTGGGGAGTAAGGAGGTTCATAAGAGAATCTTATTTCTATTCCCTTTCAAATGATGGTGGTTTATTCAAAAACGCTAGCAGTGCAAATGAAAATAAAAAGCAGAGTTAGTACATATCAAAGAGATAGAATTAACAGACTTTTGATTAGATGTAAGGTTGAGATTATCATTTAAATTTATGCTAATTGGGCACCTGGCACTCTCCATAGGTAGAGCATGGACCCTTAATCTTGGGGTTATGAGTTCAAGCCCCACACTGGGCATAAAGCTTACTGAAAGACAAAAACAAAACAAAAAATAACAACAAATTAATATCAATTACTTAGTGCCCTAATGCAGGAGAAGTTTGATACTGGTTCATGTAAAGTTCAATCAGCGGAGAGAGGGGTAGGGCTAGGTTTGAGGAGCTGTTCTTACCCTAGCCTTTCAAGGAACCAAAGAGACTCTAATATTTTCAAAAGATACCTTACAAAATTACTATGGGCTTCAACATACAACTATGGAACAGTGAAAGAGAACCAAGAGAATGCATGCCCACTACTTAGCAATGTCATCCCCAAAGCGACATCCACCATTTTGCTCCCATCTCTTTGGTGGGAAATAGCCATTTGACTTTACCCAGATGCAAGGGCAGCTGAAAAATACAGTTCTTGGCTGCACAGTTGCTCCCACTGACAACTCTGCACTATAAATTGGGGTCATAAGCCATTTCTGCCACAATGAAGAAATACCTGTCATCATTTTCTGAATTGTGTGTATTTAAAAAAAAAAATCAGGCAGAGAAATTTTGATTTAAATTCAGTTATGCCTGTGACATAAAGTTGTATAATTTCAAATCGGACAAGTTGTTTGTGTTAAAGAAGCCAATTATGAACACTTAGCCTGAAAAGGACTTCAAAATAATAATGCTCAATGCTGAGAACTTCTAGCTGTGTGCTACCATAAAGCTATAATCCTTAATAAGCTACTTTGCCCATTTATTACCACAATTGTTTTATACTGGAATCTATTGCATAAGTCCTAAGCTGTCGTAGTTGTTCAGTGAGAAATTTCCCACCATTTTAGTAGGAAAATTAGACTTCACCTCTTGTCACCAGGATACAGGTTTAGTAAATATAGTATTTACCCAGAATATTTCAACGCTCAATGTAATTGGTCCCTTCTCCCCTCTCTCCAATGTCTGCTTAGATTACTTGAAAATAAACAAGTGTAATTTCATCGGATTATAACCAGCTAGCTACTGGCAAAGTTCTCCTTTGTTATTTCATTCATGATTTTATTTAAACATTGTTTCATGTGTTGAGTAGCCAATAAGCAATAAAAGTACGGCAGTCCTCAAAAGAATAACTGAAGGTTTATTCCTTACATTATCAATCTTAATATTTATCATTGATATCAATATGATGGTTTTCAGTAATTTTTCTCTTGTCTCTTGGCTAGAGATTTCACATATGCTAAGGTTACTCTGATAAGATATTCATTGCATAAAAACTTAAATATACCTGGTGGGTTTTTGGTTTTTTTTATTGCTTTTGTCAGCCATAGTCAGGTTTTCCTATCAGTTCCCAAAGCATTTGAGCTGAGATAAATTACATTTCATTTCCTTAAAAGGAGTTTGACCTTATTAAGTACTGCTAAAGCTAGGATGATGTAGTCCTAGAGTGACCTTGACTAATGAGAAGTCTAGAGTTTCTACCTTCCTCTTTGGAAGGAAACAGAGAGAGCTGACTTTTTTTCCCCATACCAAGGTATTAAAGGTGTATAATTTGTTTAAAATACTCTTCTTAGAACACATAAAAAAGAGGGCCCTTGTAATTAAATAAAGTAATGCATGCAAAGTACTTAGCGCAGTTACTAGACCTTGTTGTGATGGTAACAAGAGTTTGTGCCATAAAGTGTAATAACTGGGCTTGATTTACTTCTTGGACCCTGAAGCCCCGGGTGGAACATATATATGAAGACGATCCCTTTCCCCTCCCTAAATCACTTTGAAATACTTGGGGGTTTAGGGAGATAACAGTAAAGGTGCTTCTATGAAGACAATACTGCCATTAAGGACTATGAATTTCTTGTCCACAAACAGTGCTGTTTTGGAAGTTAACTAAGTGGAAAAAAACCAGAAACCTATGAAAAGGAACGTTGTAAAAAGAAAAGAATCACTGTAGATTTTAGCTGTAGGATATATTATAGAATGGTTTCTACTTTCATATATACATAGCTATATATAATGTATATTATATTTAACATATATACACATTATATATGCATATACTATATATTATATATAAGATATATAATACATATGTAATATGTATGTATATATGAATGTAAATTATAGTATATTTACTGATTCTAAGAAAGGAGAAAAAATTCTCAAGTTTTCAAAGAAAAACACATCAATTTATTATATTTTAAATGTAAGTATTTTCAAAATTTTTTAAAAATTGTGAAGTACACATAACAAAATTTACCACCTTCACCATTTTTTTCTGTTGTTTTTTTTTTAAGATTTTATTTATTTATTTGAGAGAGGGTGAGAGTGAAAGAGAGAGTAGGAGTGGGGTAAAAGGCAGAGATAGAAGCAGACTCCCCACCAACCAGAGAGCCTGATGCAGGGCTTGATCCCAGAACTCCAGCTGTGGGGTGCCTGGGTGCTTCAGTCTTTAAGTGTCTGCCTTCAGATGAGGTCATGATCTCAGGGTCCTGGGATCGAGCCCTCCACTGAGCTCTCTGCTCAGCGGGGAGCCTGCGTCCCTCCCTCTCTCACTCTCCCTGCTTGTGTTCCCTCTCGCTCGCTATTTATCTCTCTGTCAAATAAATAAGTAAAATCTTTGAAAAAGAGAAAAAAAAAAGACCTGAGCTGAAGGGAGTTGCTTAACAGACTGAGCCTCCCAGGGACTCCATTTCTAAACGTACAGTTCAATGCCATTCTGTTTTTTGTTTTTTTTTTTAAGATTTTATCTATCTATCTATCTATCTATCTATCTGTCTATTTATTTACTTATTTATTTGAGGTGGGGAGGGGCAGAGGGAGAGGGACAAGCAGACTCTGCACCAGGCATGGAGCCCAAGGGAGGGGTTGATCCTACAACCCTAAGATCATGACCTCAGCTGACACCAAGACATTTAACCACCTGGGCCACCTGGACACCCCCCAGTATATGAACATCGTTGTGGTACCTTCATCACAACCCACAGAACTGTTTTCATCTTGCGATATTGAAACTTTGTAGCCATGAAACAATAACTGCCCATCCCCGGTTCTCCTCCCCTCTTGGCAACCACCACTCTACTTTCTGTCTCTGTGAATTTGACTACTCTAGGTACCTCATATAAGGGGGATAAAATAATGTTCATCCTTTTGTGACTAGCTTATTCTGTTTAGTATAATGTCTCCAAATTTTATTCAGGTTGTAGTAGATGTCAGAATTAACATCCTTTTTAAAAAAAAAACAAACAGAATTATCTTCCTTTTTAAGGCTGAATAATGTTCCATTGTATGTAAACACCACCTTTGTTTATCAGTTCATCCACTAATGGGCACATGATTTGTTGCTACCTTTTTGGCTGTTGCAGATAATGTTACCACGAACACGGGTCTACAAACATCTAGCCAAGTTCCTGCTTCCAGTTCTTTTGTGTAGCTCCCCCAAAGTTGAGTTGCTAGATCAGGTAGTAATTCTATTTTTTCAAATTCTTTTGAGGAACTGCGATGCTGTTTTCTACAGCAACTGCGTCATTTTACATCACCACCGAAGGTACAAGTCTCCAACTTCCCTGCATCCTCTCCAACACTAATTATTTTCTGTTTGATTTTAGGATAGCCATCCTCAAAGGTGTGAGGTGGTATCTAATGGTTTTGATTCACATTTCACTAAACGCGGAGTATCTTTTCATGTGCTCTTGGGTCATTTGCATATCTTCTTTGGAGAAATGTCTGTTGAAGCCCTTTGCCCATTTTTTAATTGGGATTTTCTTTGTTTGGTTCATTTTTGTTATTGAGCAATAGAAATTCTTTAACATAATCTAGATATTAAAACCTTATTAGATATTTGATTTAAAAATATTTACCTATCCATTCTATGGTCTCTTAACTCTGTTGATTGTGCCTTTTAACACATGAAAGTTTACAATTTTGATGTAATCCAATTTACCTACTTTTTCTTTTCTTGCCTGTGCTTTTGGTGCCATAGTTAAGAAATCACTGCTAATCTAATGTCATAAAGCTTTTCCAACATTTAACCTACATTTAAGTCTTTGATTTATTTTGACTTAATTTTTATACGTGACATAAGGTCAAAACTTTTAAATCATTAACTTGAATTGGCATCTAAGATCATGTAATTCACAAATGGATTGAGTTTAAATATCATTTGATTTAATGCCTGAACTAATAAATTCTTTCTAAAATAGTCATAGAATATTTTTTTCAACGAAGGCTATCTTTGACTTTCCTTTCAAAATTCAACTGAAATGTTATCTATTCTGGAAGTATTCCAGAACACCTCCCTCTTCAACATACGCTTATCTTGAATGGATTTAAGTGACTCATTTCTGAGCTTGTCCTAAAGTACCCACCATAATATACTATACTTTTAATTCTCTTTGCCTTTCAAGAACATGTAAGTCCATAAAGCAGAAATTATATCTTAACTTTCCTTGTATTCCCAAAGTATACTTGTCCAAAAAAATGAATCCAGAGGATAATTTTCCAGCTTCCTTGCCTTATAAGAGGAACTGTTCATTTTTGGCTGAGTTAAATTACAGCAACATATTTTTCTTCACTGCACTTAATATATTGTTCCTAGTTTGGCCTTAGATCAAGTAAAGTTCATCTTTTACATGAGAATCTTCTAATTATTTTGACACAACCATCATGGCCTTCCCCAATGTGGAATCTTCTGATCTAAAGCAAACTTCTTCAGATCCTTTACTGACCCTTAATCAACTTCTTCATTCAGCTATGACTTTGTGTGTTGAGAGTTGGGGCTGGGGGTGATAAAGCCATTTTCTTTGGAGTTTCTCATAGCAAAAATACAGGAACCCATGTAAAATTCTCATAAAATCCCACAAACTATTTGGAATCCCTTTAGAAAATTAGTTCTGAATCAGTAGATGAGAAACTACACAGAAGATATACAGGCAAGTATTCTTAGTTTAAAAATGGAGCCAAATCATATTTTGCAGTTTGCAAATCTCTCCCCCTGGAACGTTTACAGCAAATCCTGACTGTCCATACCTCTAGGGTCACTCCAATCCTCTATAAATACATGAGCTTCTTTAGACTTGTCCTGCACTCTTCCCAAGAAATGAGCTAATTTTCCTGATAGGAATTGCTAAGAGTTTTGCAGGCACACACATGGAGACTCTAGCTTTCTTGATTGCCTAAGTTAAAGGGTATCATAATATCAGATTCTTGTTTTACATTTCCTCTCTTCTCGTAGTCTTTCCATGTCCCCCCCGCACACCCCACCCCCGTGTTTGTCTCTCTCTCCTTGATCCTTGACGCAGGTTTGAACTGTATAGGTCTATTTCTACGTGGAGTTTTTACAGTACAGCACTGTAAATGCATTTTCTCTTCCTTATGATTTCCTTCGTGATTCTTTCCTCGAGCTTGCTCTATTGTAAGAGCGCAGTATATAAAATGCGTGTACAAAATAGATGCTAATCGACTGTTTATGTTATCAGTTAGTCTTCCAGTCAGCAGTAGGCTATTAAGTTTTGGGGGAGTCAAAAGTTATACATGGATTTTGGGCTGTGTGGGGGTTGGACCCTGCATTGCTCAAGCATCAGCTGTGCTCTTTGCAAATAAGATGTTTAAGTTAAGGAGCTCCAACTGAACTAAACCCAGCCCTCATATTTCATTCCCAGTTTTTATCCTACTGATTTGGGAGTAAAAAATACTGAGCTCTAAGTTTGCAATGACAAATGTAGAATTCATCTCGAATTCATGTATGGGTGACATTTGCATGTTGATTTCCTTGCCGTCCTAATGGTTAAATTTCAAAGCACATCTTTCCTTTTATCTTCAGCTGAATGAGACATCAGAATAAGGGCCAGATAAAGGCGGAAGTCCTTTGTCTGAAACTTCCCAGGCCTGGCCAGCTGTGATGAAAACTGTCTGAAGTTTCACAGGCTTCTTGTCTGGCCTCAAGCTGCTGTTTGCCTCTTTTATTTTGGAGATTTTAAAGGAATATTGCATTCTAGCATACAATGTCACAAGGGACCACGGGAGTCCCATTCATGGTGGCGTCTGAATGTATGTTAGATTAAATCACTTATTAGATAATAAACCACTAATTACACAAGGGATATGTGCTGGCTCTTACTGTAATCATGTTAATTTCTAAGGTCAACCAAGTATTACGTTATAGCACAATCTGAGCCCCGCGGAGATAGTTTGTCCCTCCTACTGATAAATCTAACCTTTTAATTATGTTTAATTATCTGATATCCCCATATAGGTGATGAAATCTTCTGATTTGCTTTAGGTTGTGTATTTTTAAATATAAAATCTGTTAGCAGAACCATCAACAAACAAGATGCTATCTGATGATAGAAGAGAAGGATGAACAGACTCATATCAAATTACGTTTAGTCAATTTTGAATAAGAAATAACGGTAGTTTGATCTAAGCAGCAAGTAAATTCAGACAACGTGATTTTAAAAAGTCAGACAATTATGTCAGAGAATGGTATTGGCATAATTAAGGCTCTAATGTATTCCTTCAGTTTTTTTTTCTCACTTTCTGTGTGTGTATATATATATATATATATATATATATATATGCCTAATTTGGGATAGATACCTATAGGACATTTCCGGGAATAAAAAATATCCTGTGATTATCTAAACCTGTGGCATAATTTATGTTGTCTAGCATTGTTTTAGAGAAAAAAAAAACACATTTATTATTCCAGAATACTTTGTTCTCAAAAATAGTATAAGTAATAGTAATAGTAATATAACCCATCATACAATATCTTGAACCCAAACAGGTCAGGAGAATTTGATAATTATACACAGAGGGTCCTGAACTATTTTTGGATCAAGCTCCTTGAAGTGCTAGTCACTGAATCAGGCCAACTCACTTCCTGGCACCCTTCTATGTTTCATTCATGCCTAACGACCCAATCTACTTAGCCTGACCTCAAGGCCTGGCACGCTGCCTCCAATCCAAGTTCCTCCTCCCTCAAGTCTGCCTCTTGCCCTGCACATCATACACCTGCCAACCTGAACGGCTCAATTGTCCCAGAACCTCCTCTGTGCTTTTTCACATCTGCTCCTTTGTTCGGGATGTCCCCCCAGCTGGAAAGCTCATCAGCACCATCTCTGTTACAGTCCCCACTGTTCTGTGAGTCTCATCCAATTGCCTGGTCCTTCATGAAGTTTCCCATTAGCCCTCTTTTCTTTTCTTTACGTCATCATAGACTTGCTTGTGAGTCTCCCATAGCCATGATTTTGTGCTGCATTTTCGCTAGATCTTCTTAATAACATAATAAATATCTTGTCTATAAAGACAGTTTTCTTAATAGGAGAATCTGCAGTACAACCCATCCAGTGCCTTATAAATGTCAGAGGACAAAGGATGACTGTAGGCACCTCAGTCCAAAGATGATGCCAAATATTTTAGGTTTTTGTAACAGCCGCAACTTGCTCCCAATTTTTATTTCAGTTATCGCTTGCAGTTTAACAGACCAGCTCAAAACTGAGTGGCTTTGAAGAGTATTCATTGTTTTTTATGACTCCGTGCTTTAGCAACATGGGGAGTTCTTCTGCTGACCGTTCCTGGGATCCCTCATGTGACTACAGTCGTTCAAGGTTAGGCTAAGGCTGGGAGTTCCAAGATGGCGTTGGTCACAGATCTCGCTACTTTGGCTATAAGCTGGGCTTCCTTGGCTTTCCTCCAGCCGACCTCTCATCATCCATTAGACTTGACTTAACTTCATCACTTTATCGTGGTTTCAGGGTTCCAACACAGAAATGGCCCAAGTGGTCCACGCTGTGAAGACCTGGGGTTTGGAATTCATACAACTTTACTTCAGCAACCTTATAACAGGCCAAACAACTCACCAAGCAAATTAAGGGGAAGGTAAGGTAAACTCCACTTCTTGATGCAAGGAGTTGCTTTGTTCTAATTAACTTTTTTTTTAAATTTAATTTAATTTTATTTTTGTTTATTTATTTGACACAGAGAAAGAGGTCACAAGTAGGCGGAGAGCCAGGCAGAGAGGTGGGGAAGCAGGCTCCCTGCTGAGCAGAGAGCCCGATGTGGGGCTCGATCCCAGGACCCCGAGATCATGACCTGAGCCGAAGGCAGAGGCTTAACCCACTGAGCCACCCAGGCGCCCCTCAAATGAACTTCTTATTCTTGAATCCCTTCCACTTTTTTTCCCTCTCTTTGCCCAAATTTGTAAGAGTTAACATTCTGTTGCTCTAAAGAGCTTCTCTTCTTCATCCGGTCCTGCAACCACTACTACCACCACCAATAATAATAACAAGCCCTTGCCCCTCGCCTGTTATACTCCAGTTCCTTTACATACATCATCTGTATTCAAAAACTGCATTAAATACGTATGATCATTAAACTAAAAAATATGAGATTTATACTCTTTAGGAAGCTGGGGTATATATCTGGGCTTATCTATAGACATCTGTGTTGTCTCCATCCCCTCTAAGGGCATCTTCAGAAGGATTTGGTCAAAAAATAAGTATTTACTGAGCACCTGCAAGCACGAGGCAGAGAGCGTACAAAGCTTTAGTAGAATGTCCGGTCTGGCTCCAGCCTTCCCACTCATTCCTTGCCTTCCCTTGGCTCCTCTGTATGTCAGAAACACAAACCCTTCCCTATAGAATCACCCAGCTGTCAACGAATGTTTCAATTTCTCACCTTTAAGCCAGAAAACTCAGAGTTTAATATCTGTATGTTATTTTTTTTCTCTTCATCTGTTTCTTTCTTTCTTTCTTTCTTTTTTTTTTTTTTTTTTTTTACTTAATTTTATTTTTATGACCATGTAATTTATTTGGATTTAGGACTGGTATTTAAATTTAGGTTTGATGGCTATGACAACATGTAGTGCAGCTCAGTCTTCTGGGGTTTCGTTTCGTTGTTGCTGTTGCTTTCTTTCTGTTGTTTGTTTGTTTGTTTTGAACCAGTGTAAGTAGGTGGTTGGACCATCTTCTAAGATGTCTTCAGAATCTAGGTTGCTACTTCCTGGACCAGTATTAAGAGCTGCTTCTATAAGTGGAAATGGGGAGGAGAACAAATGGCCTATGCAAGGGCCAGTGGTAGGTTAATGCACATAAGTGACAAAAGATGAAAGAAAAAGGGGAATAAGCTGTCCAGGGGGCAATTTTCTTCTCCTCCATCTCTCTCCTTTTCAGTCAAGAAATGAAAAAATCATTTAGGCATCTTTGGTATCAGCATCCTGATCTCTTTGGATCTGCTGTTACCTTCACTTGGACTTAGGAAAGTCTCAGATACCATCTTTCAAAAGGCACAGAAGAGGAAATATGGCAAAACGACAACCCTTCTAGGAAATTCACCTTAGACTCAAAATTTAAGATAAAGCAAAGTGGAGACGCACACAGTTTTCCAGTGGAATTTGATTTAAATGTGAAGGCCCTTCAAAACAGTATTTTTTCAATAGTTAATTTGAGCACATGAAAAAGGAGAAGGGAAATGGTCTCCAAAATCTCTTTGTTTGACACCTTACACCACTGCAGAAAAGACTCATGCAAAATGTAGTAGGAAATACCATGAATTCCATCTCCATCCAGTGGGTCCTGCTGTGGAGGTCTTAACTCTACTTGATGGGAAGAACACTCCAGAACACTGGGAGAAACAGAATAGGTTCTGCACAGCAGGGCCCACTAGAAGGAGGTGGAGATGAAATTCCCGTTATTTGACAGTGTTCTTTGTGTAACAGAAGGCTGATTTTTCTCAGTAAGTGTATCAGTCCCCCCATTTTACTCTTCATACGTAAACACACTCAACATCACCAAAATTGAAGAAAAGACTAAGTTTAAATTTTCTCCCGAGAGCCTATATTTTTTATTACCTTTCATAAGAAACAACTAGATAAAGGAGAGCTACCGGATAATAAAAACCAGAAAAGCTAAAGCCCTTTGTACCTTAACAATAGTTCTATATGGTTGTTCCTAAAAATTGGTTTATCCTCTTTCAATAAATAAGAGTATTCCATCGTATGGAAATGGCCATTCCATCTTATTGAAAACCATGGAAATATTTAGCAATGCGGCGATGTCTTGAAGAATGGGCAGGCTACCCTGGTACACAAAATGGTACATAGGTACACAAAATGGAAACATTTCATAGTGGAAAGAAAGGAAACAAGGATATAAACATCTTGTGGGCCCCAAGGAGAGGATGTGAAACGTAAATAGTTTTCCCTATTTCTCTCTTTGGGGACTTATAGGCTTTTTTCACTACTTCATTTTGTGTATTGATTTTATTTTGTCCTCAGAATGGCTTCCTCTCAGATGCTGATTAGAGTCTTTGAAAGCTAATTTTAAATTCTCATAAAAGAGAATCTAACTTGGGCTAGATTTCTACTCTGGGTTCAAAGGAGTTATGGGTGCCTAATGCCCCTTCAAAAGAAATTGTGATGGGGCGCCTGGGTGGCTCAGTGGGTTAAAGCCTCTGCCTTCTGCTCAGGTCATGATCCCAGGGTCCTGGGATCCAGCCCAGCGTCGGGCTCTCTGCTCCACAGGGAGCCTGCTTCCTCCTCTCTCTCTGCCTGCCTCTCTGCCTACTTGTGATTTCTGTCTGTCAAATAAATAAATAAAATATTTAAAAAAAAAAGAAATTGTGATGGGAGATGGTCAGAAAAAAAAAAGTTGGAGGCATATATTTTTTTTTTTCTAAAGGGAGCATAGAAAATGAAGGAAGTAATTGGTAGAGAGTGTCGTTGATATTTCTGGTACATTCTACCTTTATATTTTCCCAGGTACATGTTTATTGCTAAATGATAAACTAATCCAATGCATAGAGCCTAAAAGAGAAGTGACATGTTTCCTGTGTGTGCACGAGTCAGGTGGTTGGTTCTGCGGCTCAGGGCCAGGCGTGGCTGATGTCACCTGGGCTCATTCACACAGCTGCTGTCAGCTGGCAAGTGGGCTGGGAGCTTGCTGGCCTGGAATGGGCTCACCCCTCGCCTCCCCATGTTGCCCTTCAACTTCCAGCAGAGCACCTGTGCTTATGCTCAGGGTAGATGGAAGGGTCTCACAGAGAGAGGAAAAGCACACAAAACCTCTTGAGTTCTAGTTTCAGAACTGGCATTATACTGCTTCTGAGCATTCTATTGGTTAAAATATGTGTCAAGTCCAGCCCCACTTCTCGGCTAAGGAAATAGACTCCTCCTCTTGGAAGAACTTCAGAGTCACATTTCGAAGGGAGGGACGACAGGGAGGCCCTGAATTGGTGTCACCATTGTGAGCATCTCTTACTTTTGTATCTTTATTTATCTCCTCCACTTATCACTTAAGCCAACCAACTCTCTCTTTTTGCCCTTCCATTCTTTTTTTCAGAAAGGGCATGTCTTCTTGGACCCTCTTCAGGATGTTAAACGTTTTCTAGTTATTTTTTTCTATTATCATGGTTCCTTTACTAGATCATTTTCAGGCACATGGTCTTCCTAAAATTTTCAGGGTCATATTTCTTTTATGTCATCCTACAGTATTCATACTTAGGCTTTATTTTTTTAAACATATATTTTTAAAAGATTTTATTTATTTATTTGAGAGAGAGAGAGAGAGAGGGAACACAAGCAGGGAGAATGGGAGAGGGAGAAGCATGCTTCCTGCTGAAGACCCTGAGATCATGACCTGAGCCAAAGGCAGATGCTTAACTGACTAAGCCATCCAGCCATCCCTAAAATCATGTTTCTTACATCTTTATTCATTTAAAATCACAGTATAAGACCTTTACAGTTGGGCTGCCTGGGTTTAAATCATAGCTTCAGTACTTACCATCATATAATTGAATTCCGGAGAATGGGGATTTTTGTACCCACCTCCCTGAGTTTTATGAGGATTAGTGATTAAGTATCTCTAACTGGGAGGAATAGTACCTGGTCCCATGGTAACTTGTCACTTTTATTATTATCCTTACTTTCGTCAGATGAACAAGAATGTATCCAGACTCAACATTTTGACTGAATGGGCCGACCCTTTGCTTGTCATCTGTTTACTGAAGAAAATTTAACCTCAGGGATGTAGCTGAAGACCGGGGGGATGTCCCGAAATCCTAACGTCTCCGTGAACAGTTACAATCCACCTTGTGCTGTGCCTTCTCCTGAACTTTATTTGGGGGGTCTACGCCACCAACGGGTTTAACATTTCACTGTCAGCCCATGCTTCCCTTGCTCCCCTCTCTCTTATTATACAAGTAGTTTTGGAGTTTCTGTTTCTAAGAGAACATACAAGGTGAGTGAGCTGAAGAGGGAGGGAAGAGAGAAAAGCATCAGCTATAGTCATTCATGGTCCGTGTAGGCCCTGTGTCTCTGCCTGAGCCTGGGGTGGCGGGTGTGGATCAGGTTCGCTAGGGCACTGATTGGTTAATGCATTCAACTCCGTCTGACTTCCAATTATTGAAAATTCCTTCCAGATCCAGGCCTTGGGTTGTCTGTCAATCTTAGTTTATAAGGTCATAAATTTGCATCTTTTCTGTCTTTACATAGTTCTTTTAGTGGGAACTTGGGAGAAGCTTTGTACAGAGCTTCTAGACAAAGGTCATTTTTAAGCCAGAAATTTTGTTCACCTAATTGCCAAGTTTATTTGGCTCTTGTTTTCATTCAACCTAAAAATTGTGATGTGAACATTATCCAAGAATAACTCCTCCTTAAGTAAACATAGTATGTTATTGAATAAGAAGCACATCGAATTTTAAACTAAGAATTCTAAGGTTTCCAGAAAATAGGTTACCTTCTCATGGAAGTTTTTTTTTTTTTTTTTTTGAGGGGAGGAGGTAGTAAGTGACTTGTGACCCCCAAATGAAAATAAATTCTAAGAAATCAATGGTGATAGTTGGGTATTATTTTTGTTTAAGAAGTTTAAATATTGTAGATATAAGACTCTTATAAGGAATATTATTTAATATTTGCATATGTCTGGATTATGTTTTTCTCTCTTTTCTTTTCTTTCTTTTGTTTTTGTTTTTGTTTTTGAAGATAGAGTTTGAGTCAATAAGAGATGGAAAGATATTTCTTCCTGGCTGAAAAATAAAATTCAAAAATAGGTATTTTGAACTTGTGCAGTGTTTATTTCCTAAATATGTCACTCACCAGGGAGTCACTTTGTGTGTGGTCGGCTGTTATTTATGAATAAGTTATATTTTATGAAATTTTAAATTTGCAAAATATTATTCGACATGTTTCTTTGGAATGCTGTTTATTTTGACCCCCCTACTTATCAAACTACCCATGAAGGGACAACTTTATGCACAAAAAAAAAACACCCCATTTGTAAGACGTGTTCATAAGTTGTTTAAAGGAAAAGCTAACACCCTAATAGTTCCAACCCGTTCTTCTAAATAAGTGATAGAGTGCAGAGTCCTGCATGTTGAACAGATCACTTGGTGGTCCTGGTTACCAGTATTTCTCCAGTGGAAAACAAATCACCTGGGAAAATTGATGTACATACCTCTCAAAGGTATGTATTTGTTAAATCCGACTCAGACATGGGACCATTTGCAAGGAAGCAAACAAATGCTAACAAATTGATGAGTCTGATTAAATTCAGTGAGTAATTTAGCTATATTTTAAAAAACGACATATAGCATCATAGACTAAAAATAGCATTGTCATCAAAACGAAAACAATAACAACCAGCCAATTTGACTGATTGAAAAATAAACTCCAACTTTTTACTGACTTGGTTCAGTTTTATGACGAACCCCTTCGTTATACCTATTGTGACATATACAGCCAGCTAGTAGAACTCCATCTCTGAAACCGACTTAGACAGGATCTAACAGATTTATTTCTGAAAGGGTCTAATCGTGTTTGTCTACTGGTAATAAAAGTGATTGCAAGAGTTTTGGAGTTTTGAGAAATCCATTCATGTGTTTCCGCATTTCGTTAATAGTTTCTCTGTGAATGCCAGGCTCATTACATTGTCTTGTGAGAGCATCTTCATGAGATCTCTATTAGGTAACGTTAGTACACTTATCTGTTCTCTCACTTGCCCCCCAAATTTGCTGATTCATCTTTCTGTATCTTCACACTTTGGATTCTCACTTGGAATTGTATTTGTCTTTCCCTTTGGTAATAATTATATTTAAAGTTTGTCTCCCACCTGAACTTTTACTCTCATTAATCACCTTGTCTGAACTGTTACTTTAATTCTCTTACTTTGGTGTTATTCTGGGAATTATCCTAATTTCCATGAGCTACAGCACAGCTTTGGAAGTGTTTTTAGATAGTACTTTGGTATGCAAAGTTTTTTTTTTTTTTTTGACACAGGGGTCATAGTTTTCAAACCAATAGAAAAATCATTTATATACTTGGGCAACCAGACATGTATTCTTGGAACAATAGGGGAGGATATCTGAAGCTGGAATGTGTTGGGAAATCTATACTGTGTAGTCACCATAATTATATAAGGTTTGATCACAGAGAACAAAGTGGTTGACTGACCAACAGGCTTGTAAACCATCATATTACTTGCATTAGTTTCTGCTTGGAATCTGTTGATAGAGGCTACAGCTCCTGGAAGAAATGATTTAATGTGGATTCAATGTTAGGACAAAAAGTAATTTTGAACACCATCCCTAAGGAAATAGTTATCCCAAAGTCTTGGCTTCCCCAGGTGCTGCTTCCACACAGAATTTCTGACCACAATACAGATGAAGAGATAAGAATAGTAACATAGTTGGGGTACCTGGAGGTTCGGTCAGTTAAATGTCTGCCCTTGGCTTGGGTCATGATCTCAGGTCCTGGGATTGAGCCCCGTGTCGGGCTCCCTGACCTGCAGGGAGTCTGCTTCTCCCTTTCCTTGTCCTTCTGCCCTTCCCCCCAACCTTGCTTGTGTTCACTCAATCTCTCTCTCTCAAATAAATAAAATCTTAAAAAAAAAGATAAACATGTTAAATCAAAAGCAGGCATTTTTCAACCTAAAATACTCAAAGCAAGATAGCTTGGAAAGAATAACATTTTTACACACTCACACACACACCCACACACAGACTGCAAAATCCTACTGTACCCCCTATTTTAGAGCCTTAGACTGTCATTTATGTCAGTATCATTAAATCTTTAAATCATGGGGGAGTGGTTTCTTTATGGTAGGCACTGGGTATGTGAAGCTAAGCTTCTTTAAGTTACAGAAAAATGAAGTAGAAGTAATACATAATAGGACCATGGAATGATGACTTTGTCTCATTCTGGTCTAACAAATAAAATGGTTCCTCTTGGAACATTGTGGACAAAAAAAACCCAATTCCAATGTGGACCATAATATTTTAGATGTCTTGTTCTACAGAAAAGCAATACTAGTTAGATAAATTATCATAAGGATTTGATTTCAGTCTCTCCCTGTTTTCATTTGTGTTTCTGGAATGGGGATGGTTCCATCTGATATTTTTGTTTTGGGGGGATATTAGCTTTTTCTCCTCAAGCCTCTTTTATAGTCCTGGGGAGAAGGACATTTCACTTCCCTAAGCACCAAGTTTCAAGTGAGTACGAGAAAGTATGCAATATAAAATATGCAATGACTTAATTGATTAGGGAGGTCGTCTTTTCTATTCCTTTGCCAAAGAAAGCTCAGACTAAGAAATCTTATGTAACATAACGCATCAACAGCTCTACCCCATAATAACAGGCCCAAGCCTTTGTAACTTAGAAAGATGGTGTGAGAGAGTGTTTGTCTCTTACATTTTGTCATCATTCTTTTCATCTCTATTAGAGCTGATTCTGGGGAGTTCATGGTTAAGTGGAAACTACAGATTTTCCATGGATCTCACTGAAGTTAATGAGTTTAATCTACTTTCTGTCAAACTTGAATCAAATTGTTAATTAGGAGGTAAATTGGCCAATTTAATTTCCCCCTTCTTTCTCCCCTCCCCATTTTCTGCTCTCTGGAATATAAATAATCATGGATTAGGCAAAAGGTCGAGAAGAAAGTTAAGGAAAGGGGCTTGAATATTTCAGGGACCATAATCTAAGACTTTGAATGAGGAAAAAATAAATTATCTTCTTCATTTTTTCAGTGACTATCAAATTTCTCATAAAGACAAACCCTCTTAAAAGGGAAAAGACAAAATCAAAGCTAAAAATCAGGAGAGCTTTGTTCTAATTTTCCAGAAATTAATTTTCTTTTTTTTTTTATCTTCCTTATGGAGACATACCAGATGCTTTACTTTTAGGTTAAATATATTTTTGTAATTTCCCACTTAATCTGTTCCAAATAGTTACAATGTGTAGGTCTGGGTAGCTAATTACTTTTCTTGATTCCCTTTCAGGTTTTCAAACAATGTTTATAATTAATCACTTGTTTGTTCTACTTCTTTGCTTTTAATGCCCCTTCCTTAGATGTCTCAGCCAAGAGCAGCATCATAGGGACACCAACTTAACTCTCATGAATGCAAGCTGGTTTTCCAACCCATTAGTGTCCTCCACCAGTCAAGTGTTGGGCAGCTAGAAATGAAGAAGCAGAACTTCAGTTTACATATGTTGACATGAACGACTCAGTTGCACCAGTTATGAGAGTAACTGCTTAGCTCATGATGAGTGAATAGGTTATCCAACAAGAAACAGAGAACATAGAAAAGGGCCCTCTATGGGAGCAGGGTAGCAAGGTGCTGACAGCTTAATGAATGACTTGTCTGTTATGACAGTGGGACACCTTGCAATGCCAAGTGCAAATATTTGAAAGAATATGCAATGCAGGAAATGTATATACGTTCTACATATAGGACACTTAGATTGCCTGTATCACTAACAGATGGGCAGAGTTTGAGAAATCTTATTTTATAATGTGCAACATCACCCTTGTCAGATACACTTTGAGATCTAAAGATAAATGGAGCATGACACTCAGAATAAAATGGGAATTCCACTCTACGTACTTTGGGGCGGCGGGGGGAGGCTTCGGGATAGATGAGATCGACATAGAATAGTACCCATAGTTTTTACAACTCTAACTCTGTTCTCATTTATAATTTAATCGTATACAGCTCTAGTCACCATGTGAGATGAAATGGGCAAGGAAGGGGCACCTGGGTGGGTCAGTGGGTTAAGCCTCTGCCTTTGGCTCAGGTCATGATCTCAGGGTCCTGGGATCGAGCCCTGCATCGGGCTCTCTGCTCGGGGGGGACCCTGATTCCCCCTCTCTCTCTGCCTGCCTCTCTGCCTACTTGTGTTCTCTATCTGTCAAATAAATAAATAAAATCTTTAAAAAAATGGGCAAGGAGATCATTTTGAGAGATGCCTTGAAATAAAATTAAATAGTGAAAGCATGACTAAGGAGCCAACAGATCAGAGTCATTAGAGGTTCAATTCCTCTTTCTGATCAGGATATTGCCTGCATCAATGCTGAAGAGCAGCCAAATATCTGAGCTCATAAGAAAAGGCATTATTTTTCAACAGACTCGTATTAGTGTTATAACTCAGATAATATTCAATTAAACCAGTGCAGGTCGATGATTGACTGAGGTCTTCAAATGGATCCCGCGACTTTCATCCACGCTTGCATCCATTCTGGTAAATGCATTTGTTACCCATAATAGATAATCACGGAGACAAGAAATTAGATTCACCAACTGCGGAGATTAAGGGTCATTTTAACATCTGATGAGTGAAAGTGTACGCAGGATAGACTAGCTCATGTGACATTTTTGACTAAAGAAATAAAGAAGGGGACGGGCAACCCCGGAAACCTGTAGATACCCACATTGTTGAATTTCATTAATGCCAACTCATTAGCCAGATTAAAGCCATGGAGAAGTCTCCCTCTTGGCTCATCGTTACCGTGTGTACCATTCATTATTCATCAGTTTTACTGGCAAATGGCTCAGTACCAGGTGCTTTGCTGAATGTTCTAGCTAATGGCATACTGCCTTCAGAAATGTACTGTATCCAAGCCCTAAAAGCAAACCTACAGATTGCTATTCTTAGCTTCCCATTCATTCTCTGGCAACTCTCCCAGCAACACTGGCTTCTCAGAGCCTTGCTAAGACGGCATTTCTTCTCAGCCACAAAACAATTCTGTAGGAATAAAGGGTCCAAGACAATAGGAACTCACATGAAACTGGCAAAATACGGGTCCCCTACAGCTGGCTAGACTGCTTTGTGTACCCAGGTCTCAAAATCTGGCGGAAACTACTTGGCTGAGGCAACAGAGTAATATATCTGGCTTTCAAATCATCAGAGCACCGTCATTTGGCCTAATGAATTGATCCAATTAGATAAGGGATCTCAATACTATTGAAGCATGGCTATTATAACTTGCTGCAAAATAGTATGTATGTCCCTATAGTGCAGACTAAGTGGTCTGCTAAATGTTAATTTCTCTTAGACCGTTCTCAAAACTTTTTGATATATGACTCAGCTGTTTGTAATCAATGAATCTATAATTGAGCGCATAAAAATTGTATGTGAAAAATGTGCCTCTGGGCTTTCTCACTATCTGTGCTTCTCATCTTTCCACAGAAACAGATCCACGATGGCACTACTTCCGCTTTCCCCACTGGGGCCATTCTGGATGCCTTAATCCTATCTATCCTTGTGGGTTTATCTGATCAGCTTCTGAACACTGCTTATGGACAACTACTTCTTCTTCAAAAGAACCCTTCATTTCCATTCTATCTGCTTTCATTCCAGGTGAGGCCTTCGTAATCAGCGAGTCATCAACATTATAGATCATAGCTTCATTGAACCATGTCTCAAAATCCTGGTTAGAGAAGAATATATTAGAAGTCTCTTTCCTTTTGCAGTTAAGCCAGTTGGGGATGTGAGCCATATAAATGTAAACTCTATGACAAGTGAGCAAGATGATGGCTCTTCCCTTGACGGAAGTCAGTTGACTCTCAAAATATGGTGGCAGCTTGGCACTAGAAATAGAGGTGAGCCGAGGAGGTATGTCAGAGACACCCTGAAACAGATCCCCCCACTCAGTGTCCTCATCTAGTAATAGAGGCTTGTCTTTGAAAACTCTAGAAAGACTTGTTAAACATTTCAGCCCGAAAGGAAAAAAAAAAAAAGAAGTATACGAACAAGGTCAAGTGATAGGCAATGCATTTTGTAACACTTAACGACGGGGAAAGAGCTAATTTTCTTAGCACAGACTACTCCACCAAGTCAGTCAGGGAAACCAAACATTCCAGTGGAAATATTGTCTAAGGACAGGAACAGATAGCTCCTAGAGCTGTAAAGAGAAATTAAATTAAATTTAAATATGAAATGTTCAAGCTTAAAAATAAAACTATATATTTTTAAATAAACTAGGTTAGTAAAGACCAGAAAGTGTACGATCAAAGAGAATGTGCAAAATTGCTTTCACATACATATATGGAGGGAATATAGACCCTTCCCCAGCACAATTTGCAAAAAGTCATCAAATTCTACATGAGCATATTCTGATAAAGAATTCTATTCTTATGGTCTTGGTTATAGATTAGAGGTGTGCAGCTATGTAGGAGCAAGAAGGCATCTGTGTCTTTGCCTAGGAAGGTAAAGCACCCAGAAATGACTTTTAAGTGCAGTAAGGAGTGGTCAGTGAATGAAGACTGGTAGTTCCATCCAACGGAGTAATATGGAGCTATGCCTGTCAGAAAAGAACGAGGAATGTCTGTATGTTTCCATATGGACTGACTTCCAAGAGAAAGTGAAAACATAGAGTGAAAGAGAATGTGTACAGAATCCAGGTTGTGTGAAAAAAGGTTATACTCACGTTGGCATAGACCCATATATTTTTTTAAAGATTTATTTATTTATTTATTTGACAGATAGAGATCACAAGTAGGCAGAGAGGCAGGCAGAGAGAGAGGGGAAAGCAGGCTCCCTGCTGAGCAGAGAGCCCGATGCGGGGCTGGATCCCAGGATCCTGAGATCATGACCTGAGCCAAAGGCAGAGGCTTAAGCCACTGAGCCACCACAGGCCCATATTCTCTGTAGATTTTTACATAAAACTGTTGTAGTAGTGATTGTGTCTGAGGTGTGGAAATAGGAGAATGAGAGTCATTGGCAGACAGCAAACATGATTTGCGTTGAATACCTACTTGTTCTCTTAGGGTTTTTCAATTTTGTATAAATTCATCTTTTAAAAATAAAAAATATGTATGTTATGTATATATAGGTGACATATTATGTATAGTATATACTCATTATATATAATATATAAATATACATATCACATAAATAAAATATATACATTATACACACATGCATACACATACATACACACAACTATCTGAAATAATTCATCTAGGGATTAGGAAGAAAAGAGAAAATGATCTGATCAGAAAAAGGTACCACAAGATGGTGATGACTAACATTGGCTAATTTTCCACTCCCTTGAATCCAGCCAGTTGGAAAATTTCTTTTAAAAACAAAACAGTCTCGGGGTACCTGGGAGGCTCAGTGGGTTAAAGCCTCTGCCTTTGGCTTGGGTCATGATCCCAGAGTCCTGGGATCAAGCCCCGCATCCGGCTCTCTGCTCAGTGGAGCCTGCTTCCTCTTCTCTCTCTCTCTGCCTGCCTCTCTGCCTACTAGTGATCTCTGTCTGTCAAATAAATAAATATTCTTAAAACAAACAAACAAACAAAGCCAAACAAACAAAACAGTCTCTAATTGATAGAAATGTAAACTAGAGGAGATAATCGGTGTCCTTGGCCGGAGGGAACCTCTGTGGTTGATCTATTCTGCCTCATCTCTGAAAATCCTGAGTTGAACAGGTAAGTGGGGTTTTTATTTTGTTTTTATTTTTTGTTATTATTTGGATGTGTTGGTTCCATCTGGCTCTTTTCCTATTCCAAAGGAAGATGTGTCCACTAATCTACTTCTCTTCTACTGGTTTCCTGCTTGACTCAGTGAGCATTCCAATATTGCTGCATCACAAAAAGGAGTCAGGTGGAACTGCAAAAAGAGAGGGGCTGCCCTTCATAAATGCTACTGTCATTTCGGGGTGGCTGCATTCATTGGATGGCTAGCCTGAGTCAGTTCAGCAAGCTGCCCCAAGAACACGGATCCCTAATTTGTACAAAACCATACTTTTCAGGGTGTACTCTTCCGACCTTAGAGCCTGAAGTGTTGTCCCAGAAAGCAATTAGTTCTCCTCTCTCTCTCTTTTTCCCTCCCACCCTCCCTCTCTCTTTTTCAAAACCAAAAGCACATGACAGTCAGAATTTCCATAGTATCTGGATATTCAACCAAATGACTTTCATGGCTCTTGTTATAAGTCATGGACCCAGTGTGCTCTGCCTTCCTTTATCTCATCCTTCCTTTATTCAGTTCCTTTTTCTGATATAATATGTGAATAATAATATATAATGTGAAAAATGATCATCAGGCTCATTTTTACCTCATCCCCCCAACCCACCGTGATTCATCTTCTTCCCAGTGAACTGCACGCTTTAGAGCCCCCATGCCATTGATCACAATTGACCTGCATTTTCAAAGTCAAGAGAAAGAGTTCTCCTCCTTTATGTAACCGAAGTATACCATAGCCTGGTAAGATGGCTTCTCCCTTAGGCTCATCCTCTTTCAGGCCCCGGAAGCACTGTAGCAAATGTCTTCGTCCCTACTACCCGCGTCAGTACTTCTTCAGGTCATTGTATCTGCAGTTAGCCCTCCCTCTCATCCTCCAAAGCTCCAAACCTCCAAGCCTTCATCCCTTTCCCCAAGCCGGGCTCTACTCACTTGTCTCCCTTGACATCTCGCTCTTTGCTCCCTAACTTCTTCAGCTTCCTGCCCTCTGCCCACACCACACCATGAAGTGCATCTGTGTCCCTTCTTCCCTGTCTTGGAAGGACTGGATCCCCTTCTATACCCCAGACTTGGGCACACACCTCTGCTTTCCATCCCATTCCTTTCTGAGGCCGAGAAGCCCTCCAGGACCTGGTTCCATTACCAGAGTGTCTCATTCACGATGTCTCCTCTTCTGTGGCCCTTTTGCTTCTATTACTTAAACAAACAAACGAACGGGCCAAGCAAAAACAACGATCAAACACATGGTTGGGGGTGGAGGGGACTTCTTTAAATTTTTGGTCTCCAATTATTTGAGCCAGAAATCAAGCCTTCTCATTGTTTCCTCTGCTGGCTTATGTACAACGTCCGATCCTTATCTGTTTCTATAAACCAGTACTTATCAACGCTGAAAGAGTTCCTGGGGAGGTCTGAGGTGGGGCCAGGGTGTCCGCATTTCTTTTTTATTTTTTTAAGATTTTATTTATTTATTTGACAGGCAGAGATCACAAATAGGCAGAGAGGCAGGCAGAGAGAGAGGAGGAAGCAGGCTCTCCGCTGAGCAGAGAGCCCGATGCAGGGCTCGATCCCAGGACCCTGGGATCATGACCTGAGCCACCCAGGCGCCCCGGGGGGTCTGCATTTCTAAGAAGCTCGTGCTACTGCTGCTCCCCGGCTCACCCATGTTGGGGAAGACCAGAGATGCTTCCAACCCACTCGGTGAGATTTCAGGAGCCAATTTCAAAGAAGGCACACGATTATTTTCCACAGCTTTTCTCCCAGTGGCTTGGAGAGAGCAATCTAATCCTAGCATCGATAACGCAATCACCATCATCTCATTGATGTAGGTGTTATATTCGGTTGATTGACCTATCCTATGTCATTGGTCTTTATAATACTCGGAGTATAGATGAGGAAACTGGAGTTTAAAGAGGTTGGATGACTTGCTTGTGTGCCAACTTGAAACAAAGGAGAAATGGTTCCAATCGCCATGGTTAGAATAATTAGTGTTCATGCCTCTTGAAATATTTTTAATTCATACTCCAGTTTCCCTTTTATTTATTATCTTACTTTCTTATCCTATTTTTTGAAATATTTATTTATTTATTTTAGGGCCCCTAAAATAAATTGGGGGAGGAGGAGAGCAAGAATCCCAAGCAAGAAGACTCCACTCTGAGCACAGAGCCTGAAGCAGGGCTCAGTCTTACCACCCTGAGATCATGACCTGAGCCAGAAACTTAACCGAGTGATCCACCCAGGGACCCCTTTTCTTATACTATTTTGTCCCTCTTCAGTAACATGACTGGGTGTTAGGAAGTAACTTTAGTCTTTAGAGAAAAAAGACATTATTTTCTATTTCTCTACAGAATAGAAACACAGGGACACGAGCATTTAACTTGGCAATCCCCTTATAAATAGCAGTAAAATTTGGTTCTGAGATAAGACCCATGGGGTTTATAACATGGCTTTGCCTCCTAATTCATGACCAAATTATGTAACTTCTCTGTACCTCAATTTTCTTGAAAAGACAAGGAAATATTAATTTTTTTTCTCCAAGGTTGTGACACAAATGAAATGACATAAAGCCTCTTATAAAATAAGCTAGCACCTGGCAAATGATGAATGCATGTCAGGGAGTTACTATTTGGATTATCATTACTGTTATTATTGCTATTATTATTATGGATTTTAAAAAATTTATTCCTGAGATGACGATGATTACCCCACTGAGGCTGAAAGATATAATTCAGCCAAATGATTTGTCATTCTGGTCTGCTAGTTCTGTCCACAGGCTGAGTCTGTAGAAGTCCCCTGATGCTTGAAATTCTGCAGACCAATTTCTCCACCATCTCTTAATCCTCTCCAAGAAGATAGAGCAGTGAATGAATTAGCTTGATCTATCTCCTTAAGCTTTACTGTCATCAGCAAATTACCCTAAAGAATATTATAAATGGACTTTACAAATTAGAAATCATGACCTTAAATTACTTCCTTCCTCCTTCTATTCTCTCATTTCAAAAATTTACAAACCTACTACCCATCAACATAGCTCTGTCAGACAAAATTTAATCAGGCATTTCTTATACAGAATTGTGTTGAGTTTGAGAAGTTCTTTATAGATCCTGAATATCAGCCTTTTCTCTGCACTGTCATTCGCAAATATCTTCTCCCATTCCGTGGGTTGCCTCTTTGTTTTGTTGACTGTCTCCTTTGCTGTGCAGAAGCTTTTGATCTTGATGAAGTCCCAAAAGTTCATTT
>PISX010008172.1:0-83789 GCA_004024625.1 Mellivora capensis | reverse complement strand
GCTGGTTCCTGGGATGGGAAAGGAGGTGGCTGGCCGAGGAGGGGAAGGGGGACTTCTGTACTTTATATTTAATATTCTGTACTGCTAGAATTTTATTTTACCATATGAATATGTTACTTTTACGACTGAGACTTTTTTTGTTATCAGATTCCACACTACATGAAAACCTTCTATGGGAATAAATCTTGCTTAAAATACTATTGAATATATACAATGGAATACTATGCAGCCATCAAAAGAAATGAAATCTTGCCTTTTGCGACGACATGGATGGAACTAGAGGGTATTATGCTTATAAGTCAATCAGAGAAAGACAATTATCATATGATCTCCCTGATATGAGGAAGTTGAGAGGCAACGTTGGGGGTTTGGGGGGTAGGAAAAGAATAAATGAAACAAGATGGGATCAGGAGGGAGACAAACCATAAGAGACTCTTAATCTCACAAAACAAACTAAGGGTTGCTGGGGGGAGGGGTGGAGGGAAAGGGTGGTTGGGTTATAGACATTGGGGAAGGTATGTGCTATGGTGAGTGCTGTGAAGTGTGTAAACCTGGCAATTCACAGACCTGTACCCCTGGGGCTATAATACCTTATATGTCAATATTAATAAATTAATAAATAAATAAAAATACGATTGAAAGTAAGGCTTAAACATACACACAAAGTATACATGATTGATTGTTAAGAAATGTTCTCATGCATCCATTTGACAGACCTGGAGCAGTTCCTGTCTGCTGCTAAGGTTTCCACTAGAGATGCAAGAAAAAAGTCCTCGCGCTTTCTGTCTGTCTCATTGTGGCAGTCAAGATTGAATGGGGGAGTACAGGCTAAAACGGGGGAAATTTCTGCAACTCAAGCTAACCTTGTCAACAATGAAGATCTTGGTTTACTCCAAAGTGTCTAAAATTGGACTTTATGGAAAGTGTTGGAAAAGAATTTCCCAGACCCTTGCCTTTTGATTAATTTCTCTTTTAAAAACTTAAGGGTTAAAAGTAAATGCAAGCCAGTGAAGGGGGGGGGGGGAGCTTTCACTTCACACACACACACATCCATCCAGTGATGGAAGTTTAGCTGTAAGATCTACTTATGAGTCAAGGCAAAACATGTCTGAGCAAAGAAACTAAAATTGTGCTCTTTCATTTTCCAGAGCTGTGCTTAGTTGTATTTTACTTCTGGCCAGAGACGTAATTAATAACATGCACAGCCCCCAGCTTAGTGTCTGACATCCAGGAGCCTTTTGATAAATTTGCTGAATAACTGAATGAATGAATGCACACGTGATCCATACCTATTAGAAAATGGTGGGTTCTTAAAGCTTCAGTAGGTGAATGTTAAATCAAATGGCCAAATCGTGGAACGAAATAAATAGGTACATTTTACTAGGTAAATTTAAAAATGATGACAAGTGGGACCCGTGGGTGGCTCAGTTGCTTAAGCATCTGCCTTTGGCTCAGGTCATGAACCCAGAGTCTGGGGATGGAGCCCTGTGTCCTCAGGCTCCCTGCTCAGCAGGGAGTCAGCCTCTCCCTCTGCCCCTCCCTCCGGCTCCAGTGCACCTCTCTCTCAAGCACATAAATAAAATCTTTATTTACTTATTTATTTATTAAAAAGATTTATTTATTTATTTATTTATTTGACAGAGAGAGAGAGATCACAAGTAGGCAGAGAGTCAGGCAGAGAGAGAGGGGAAAGCAGGCTGAGCAGAGAGCCTGATGCTGGGCTCTATCTCAGGACCCGAGATCATGACCCAAGCTGAAGGCAGAGGCCCAACCCATTGAGCCACCCAGGCGCCCCAATAAAATCTTTTTTTTAAATGACAGGTAATTTTCCAGAAAACTGCACTTTTTCTACTTCTTATTTTTGAAAGAACTGGGCCTATTTAGGTGCCTGTTGGTGTAAGAGAAAAAGGAATACCTTGGGCAGATTGAGATTTAATTAAAATTAGTTTTGGCTCATTTGAATTAATTCCTATAATAGACTTGTTAATGAGGTGTTAAATGATCATCTTGGGAATCCCAGGAACTGTCAAAAATTGATTTAGGAGAACTGAGAAACTTAAAAAAAAAAAAAAAAAGCATTCCACCAGTCCACGGCTAAGGAGGCAGAACTGTTAAAACCATCTTGGGGGGGAAGGGCGGGCACAGGGAGAATTTCCTGCTTCTCGGAAGGAGGCTGACGGCTGTTACATCCACTTGTTGTGTTTGGCTGATGGGCAGAGCCTGGACACCCCTCTGCTTTCTGAGCCCAGGACTGTTGGCTTCCACTTTCTTCTTCATTATTATTTATCTACTTTTACCTAATTCATCTGTTCATTTCACTATGAGAAGTTCATGTAAATAAAAATCAAGTCTTCTAATAAACACAGTTTTTTGTTTTGTTTTGTTTTTTTAAAGATTTTATTTGTTTGACAGAGACACAATAAGGGAACAGAAGCAGAGGGATTGGGAGAGGGAGAAGCAGGCTTCCCACTGAGCAGGGAGCCCCATATGGGGCTCGATCCCAGGACCCTGGGCCGATGATCCGGACCTAAGGCAGACGCTTAGTGACTGAGCCACCCAAGCGCCCCTAAACACAGTTTTCTTGGTTACTTACAGCTTAGCATGGTATCTGACACCGAGAATCAGGTTAGATTACCTCCTGTCTTTATAGCTGACTGCCCAAGATGCCGTTAAAAAAGTATTGGATTCCACATTTATAAAACATTTATCAGGCATCTCCTCTGTACCCTGTGGTGGGTTTGCAGTTGAGCAGTGCAGGGTTGAACAACGCATGATCTCTGTCTTTGAAAAAATGTACACTGTCTAGTAGTAAGGATAGGATTTCAGAGAAGGGCTGGTCTTAGAGACACGGGCAAATTCTTCCTTTGTCCAGCTTCCCCCTTCCTCTGGTTCCTCCTTAAGTCTCCTCTCCAAAAAGCTCCTTCCTTACTACCAGGACCCCCCCCCCCCACACACACAGACATACACCAAAATCTTAAACTTCCTTAAAACTAGCTAATTATTTGAAGCAAACTCAGATCTTATTAATCTTGTGTTCCTTATCAATATTTCTAAGTAGATTTTTTCTATAGAAGCTTATCACTCAAAAAAAAAAAAAGCTTATCACTCTAGTAAATTACCAGCTATCAAAGGAAAAGAAAGATTTTCCTTTTGTAAATTAGCTTCATCATTATCTAGCCCAAAGGGCTTTTTAACCAATGGTTTAAGCTTTCTAAAGTCAGCAAGCAATATGACCACTTTATGGTGGAGAAATTTGCACCCATAAACAGTAGAAGTTTTCTCAATATCCTGTCTCTGAATAGAAGGAATGTGGCTTTCTTGAACTGCATCTACTTCTTCTAAAGTTGCATTAAGGATATTTAACATTTTATTAAAACATTAATATTATTAAATAATATTAACATATTATTAAACCATAAATTATTAAAAATTAATGAACTCTTTCTAATTTTCTGATTTCTGGTCTTGCTAATTTTTCCAAAACATAGCTAAATTTAGTTGTGAGTGATCAGCCATACAAATGAAAGCCTTTTGGGGGCATTTACCCATCTATTTCCTCTCCGTGAATCAGTAACCCTTTTAGCCTCCCTCTCTGCTTCAGAAATTTGTTCATAATAGTCAAGAACTTCTGTGTCAAGGGTCTGTTTCTTCTCCCACTTCCACTCTCTTCCTTTCTTCCAAATCCCAAATGCTAGTAAAAGTTTCCCACCACAAGAGTGGTCTCTCCTTTTGTGCCTTGTTTGAGAGTTTGTTTGAAGCTGGCTGTTAAGTAAGATGGCCTACAGGCAGCAGGCAGGCCTGGGAGCTAGCCTTTGAACAAATGTAGACTTGTTCATTTAGTAGAAAATTATTCTTAGTACAAAGCATAAATAAGGAGTTTGGGGTTGTTCCCCTAGGACAGGAAAGGAGTCCTGCACTTAGGTGTACCTCATTTTGGAGATTTAGTAAGATGATAAACTAATTTTTAATTAAAGCACCGTGAGTTGTTTGCTTTTTAAGACTGAAGTGGGTCAATTACCATAGTTATATTTCATAATCAGATTTATTTTAAAGATTTTTTCCCCCCAAATTTGATTTATTCAGTTACTGTTTAGCTGAAACTTAGAACCATTCCTTCAGTCTATTCTTATGACTTGAATTTGTGAACCTTATAATCCAGGCTCTATTTTGTTTGAAGAAGAGCAACTTTCTAAACCTCAGCATGATTCAAAGTGCTTTTTTCCCCCATAATTATTTCGAAGGACCTTGTCTGGGAGACTTGACCCTAGTTTTTCATCAACTTTGCTATTTATTGCTACAAGAACACATATGTATAAACAAGAAGATGTATGGACTCTGATCTCCATTAAGAACCAGATACCCTTCTGAAGGCTTGCCGGATTTGAGAGCTTTCCGAAGAGGAATTGATTTAAAAAAAAAAAAGTCATCTATGGTTTGTCTAATTATCCAAATATTTTACTCCGCCTGCCATCTGCTTTGGTGGTGGAGCGAGGTTCAGAAGAGCCTCATTCAGGTATACTATTGCGGGCCTCTGTTCTCAGACTCTTGTCCATGGACCACCTTGCATCAGAGGCACTGTTAGTGTGCTGGTTCTTAACCTTGCTTACACAGATGAAAGCTCCAAAATTAGTCATATTGCTGATGTCAGGGCCCCTAACAGACCCTCTGAATTTCTAGGGGGTGAGGCCCCTGCAGGATGTTATTTAAAAGCACCTCAGATCTTAATATGTAGCCAGGGTTGAGCACCACTGATGTAGAGCTTGTTAGAAATGAGGATTCTAGTCCACTCTACCAGACCACGAAGTCTTGGTGGACAAGGTCCTAGAGTATGCACTTTAAAGAAAATCTCAGTTTATTTATTTATTTTTTTAAAAGATTTTTTAAATTATTTATTTATTTGACAGACAGATCACAAGTAGGCAGAGAGGCAGGCAGAGGGAGAGGAAGGGAAGCAGGCTCTCCACTGAGCAGAGAGCTCAACACAGGGCTCAATCCCTGGAGCCCGGGATCATGACCTGAGCCGAAGGCAGAGGCTTTAGCCCACTAAGCCACCCAGGTGCCCCGAAAACCTCAGTTTAAAATGCAAACTAATTTTTTAAGGGACTTAAGGGCTGTTTGTTTGTTTGTTTGGGCTTGTTTACACCAAAGAGAACCAGGAGCTGCTCTACTGAGAGGTGGTATTTTGGGAAGGAAAGGAAATTGGAAGGCCAGACATATGGTCTCTTTCTTTTGAAAGAAAAATAAGGGACATGTTAGCTTGTGGAACAGGAACTTGGTGGTAAAACTGAGTTGTCAGTTTTCATCATTTTTGGAAATCTGGATGATTTGATGCTTTCTTCTAGAGAGCTGATGATCCTTGCTCAGTGAATCAGAGGCATGCTCCCACTTCCCACCTCCCATGAGCGTGCTCTCTCTCTCTTTCTCTCATTTTCACTCTCGCTCTCAAATAAAGTCTTTAAAAAATAAATAAAACTCAGTTCCTTAATTTTTCAAAGGCAGTTGGCCTCCTTTCTTCCTTTTGTTTAGGGCTGTCTGTTTCTGACAGTGCTTTGGCAACCATTCTTTGAAACTCTCGAACATCTTGAAGCCTTAGCCCCTGCTGCGTGGTGCACATCCTGTAGCAGTCCTCAGGAAATCCTAGTTTTGGGCCTTGAAACTAATTAAAGATTAAGCTGCCACTCTCGAGAGAGGGTGGTAAGCGGTGCTTGAGAGAGTCACTGTGCAGTGTGTGATGTTGGCAAAAACTCTAGGTGCAGGGGAGGGAAGGAGCGGTAGTGATATGGAGAAGTAGAGTCAGATACTCAGCTGTATCTGGTAGGGAGATGAAACACCCAAGTCTGCTTTGGAACAGTGTCCCTAGGAGAGGGAGAGGCAGGCTGTCTGTTTTGATGTTCATTAGCTTGACAACTGTCTGAGCTGAACACTTTATTTGTTCCCAGTCTAGCAAAATAGTGGCTGCTTCTAGGAGATACTGAACCTAGCCCCTGACTCATTTTGCTTCAGTGTTAAACAGTTACTGAGCTCCTGCTTTCTGGAAGTCCCTTATAAATATCCCTTTTACAAGAGTGTCCAGAATAGCTTGTAAAGAGTGGGTCAGGGGTACATTTATGTTCCTATTCCTTGGGTCTCTTATAAGGACCTTAAAACAAAGATTTTCTAGTGCAATTTAGTTGGTACTTAAGGGGAATGTGTTATTCAAATCAGTCTGCCCTGCTTTCTAGCTAATATTGCCTTTATTTTTGTTTTAGATAACATTCCTGGATACTTTATCCTTATTTCTCTGAAATCATGTGAAAAAGCTGAACTCATAAATTGAAATTCCAACACAGTGTGGTTGTGTTGGAATAGCTTCACTGTGTTTTTTCCTTCACATCCCATGCTCTCCTCTCTCACCCTTACTTCCTTCCCTAGTCCTATTTAGTACTTGAAGATAATTTTAGGCATAGCGATTTTAATTTCAATCTGCAAGTTGAAATTCTGCAGCTGTCCACGTGGAAGTTTAAAGAACAAAGGAGGACCTTTAATGGCAGTTGACTGGTGTGTTCAGGCATTCTTTTGTCCCTCTCTCACCTTTCCAGTAAGGTATGAGATCCTGCTCTTCCCCGTACTTCCTGACTGGGTACTTGTGGCAAATGTATAATCTGTTGATCTACAGAGTGCTGTGATGAGTGAAAAGTGTTGTCTGCCGCCTTCTCCACCCACTTTAGAGCTGTCCATAGAAGGTGACCACTGATAATTGAGAAATGTGAGGGAAGGAGAAACTGCTGCTGCTTTAGGAAGGAAACTTAGATGACTTGGTTAAGAATTCATCACTGTTCTACCAGCCTCTACACTAAGGTATCATCTAGATGTGAAAAAGTAAAAATAATAATATGGAGTGGAAGTTCCTTCATGGCTTAACCTTATTAATTGTCAGTATATTTCTGTTTGGCACGGAAATCAACTTTGGTACTTATGTACTTGTAACATTCATAAGGTAAGCAAAAGTTATCAAAATTTGTAACAAGTACCTACCAAGTGTTTGCCTCTATTCCTAGAAAGGTTTTCTTTTCTCCATTAATGGATCTTTACCTTTACTGCACTTACTCAGTTTTTTATTCTTTACCATACCCTGGTCTTGTAGGAATGTGCAGAGAGTATGGCTACACGATTTTTGGTCTCAGATGCTACTGTATGTGATTTGAATAAGGTGTACCATTCTGTGATTCCTAAACAGCACCCCACTGATGGCAGGGTGAGGTCTTTCCTCAAGCCCTATTTTTTGCCATTGATGAAGAGTAAAGGAAGTACCTAGCCATTTTTGTGTTTGGTATGGGAGGGGGGTCTTATCTCTTCTTTATAATCAAAACTGTTTAAATGAAGTACAGTAATTGTATGGGTTAGTACTCTTTCTAATTCTGTGCTAATTCTTCAAACATTAACAGTGGGAATGGTGACCATTTGAGGAGAGAAGTAGAAAGATGATAGTAGAACATGACTAGCTTTAACAGCAGCTGGAGATTATTTTTAATGTCTAAGTAAAAGTGTGGCCATTGTTCAAGAAATTGTTCTATTGGGGCACCTGGGTGGCTCAGTCCTTAAGCGGCTGCCTTCAGCTCAGGTCATCATCCCAGGGTCCTGGATCAAGCCCCAGGCTGGACTCCTTGCTCAGCAGGAAGCCTGCTTCTCCTTCTCCCACTTCCCCTGCTTGTGTTCGCTATCTTGCGGTCTCTCTCTGTCAAATAAATAAATAAAATCTTCAAAAAAAAAAAAAAAAGAAAGAAAGAAAGAAGGAAGGAAGGAAGGAAGGAAGGAAAATATTCTATTAAGTATTCCCTGAGTCCCACTGGGCTTGGGATAACTTGGTCAGAAGAATAGATGGCTATTTCTTGGACAGAATCCTAAGCTTTCTGAGGCATCAAAGCTGCAATCATTATCATAAAGCATTTGCTGGGCTTTTCCTGTTTGGTGTTTTTATAGAAAAGAAGGAGAGTGGAAAAGAAGATATTATAAGAAATTGGCTCACATAGTTATAGAGGCTTTCAAGTCTCAAGATCTGCATTTGGCAAGCTGCAGACCCAAAAGAGCTGATAGAATTCTAGTCCAAGTGCCATTAGTCTTGGGACCCCGGAAGAGCTGATGCTTCAGTTCAAGTCTGAAGGCAGGAAAAACCTGATGTGCCTGCATGACAGGCAGGAGGAGTTCTTCCTGTTTGAGAGGGCCCGTTTGTTCTCCCGAGGCCTTCAAACGATTGGATGAAGCCCACCTACATTAAGGAGGACAGCCCCCCCGCCCCCCCTTTTTTTAAAGGTTAATTTACTTATTTTAGAGAGAGCAGGGGGGAGGATGGCAGAGGGAGAGAGGGTCTTAAGCAGACACTGCACTGAGCGTAGAGCCCACCACAGGGCTCAAATCTCACAACCCTAACTCATAACCTGAGTTGAAACCCCAAGAGCTGGAGCTTCACCAGCTGCGCCACCCAGGTGCCCCCCACCTCCCCAACATTCTTTACTCAGGTTTACTCAGTCCACCAATTCAATTGTTAATCTCATCCAAAACATGCTCACAAAGCACACCCAAATTCTGTTTGACCCTACATCTGGTCACTGTGGCTCAGTCAAGTTGACATACAGCCATCCCAGCGTTCTTGCTGCTTTTTTGAATACTAACATTTGCCTGCAAAGTTTTCCAGGCTCAGTAGAAATAAATGAATGAATTCTGTACTAGGCCTGTTGTTTTTTCCTCCTCCATATTGTGCTTGGCAGTGAGGACACAGTTTTGGGTTCTAAACTCTGGTTCTCTTCAAATGTAAACCGTTTTTATAAGATTAAGTTAGTTAACTTTATATTTTAGTTTCTGTGTGTTCGTTGATTTTTAGTTGGTCCCGATCATGATGTTTACACCCTGGGCAGTTTGCCAGAAAGTAGATCATCTGTAACAGGAATGCATATTGCTGCTCAGGGATCAGTCTTCAGGATCCAAAATGCACGATTTTTAATGCCAATGTAAATGTATTCATCTTTTTTTATTCTTTATTTTGTTTATAAAACTAACCCATGCTCATTTTCAAAACCCAGATACCACGGATATGTTACAGAAAGTACGGTCTCTGATCGTGTGTGTACGGACAGCCGTGTCAGCTGACTGGCGTGTGGCCTACGGATTTATCACTGCCGCTCCTTTTTAGCGGCACCACTTGATTAGAAGAGTTTGGTAGTTATGGGAGGGAAGAAAGTGAGAATACTTACTGCCTTTTGAGCAGTTACTGGGGACAGTTTTGTTCTAGGGTTGTTGGACTGTACTCCATAGTTTGGGCAGAACAGAAAACAGGTGAGTCCTGCTAGGATACCTCCCCTGCCCTCTGTGTTTATAGTGCTTAAGAAGAACAAAGAGAAGGTGGGGCGCCTGGGTGGCTCAGTTGGTTAAGCGGCTGCCTTCAGCTCAGGTCATGATCCCAGCGTCCTGGGATCGAGTCCCACATCGGGCTCCTTGCTCGGCGGGGAGCCTGCTTTTCCCTCTGCCTCTGCCTGCCACTCTGTCTGCCTGTGCTCTCTCCCTCTCTCTCCCTCTCTCTTTGACAAATAAATAAATTTTTTTAAAAATTAAAAAAAAGAAGAACAAAGAGAAGGAAATCACAGGTCACCTGGGTGGCTCAGTTGGTTAAGCAGTTGCCTTCAGCTTGGGTCATGATCCCAAGGTCCTGGGATCTAGTCCCATGTTGGGCTCCTTGCTCAGCAGAGAGCCTGCTTCTCTCTGCCTCTGCCTGCTTGTGCTCAATCTCTCTCTGACAAATAAATAAATAAGATCTTTAAAAAAGAGAGAGAGAGAGAGAGCTCCGAATCTTAACCACTAGACCACCAGGGAGAGAGAGAGAAGGAAATCGCATTGTGAGAGGGCTGTCAGCTTGTGCACTCCCTGTAAATGAGGGCACGAACAGTGCGTAAACAAGTGATCATATCCAAGTTGGCTTGAATGTCAGAATCTTGTCATTATGGTAAGTGAAATGTTCCATATTTTTCCAGCATTTCTTGTGGGTACCTTCATCTGATAGCACCCCATATAAGGCTAATGTATTACAATGTTAATTCTCTCTGAAGTATTAAAAAATGAAACAAAAATAAAACAAGCCATTCTGTTACTGTTCCTTGTTAATTCCTGCCCATGGTTGGTGAGAGTTGAGTCTGGCCAGTTGCCCTCCTCGACTTTAGACCAGTGAGATTTGCCCTGTGCCCTGGCAGAACACAGGTAACTCTTGGGCCGGAGGCTCTTTCTCTATCTTGACTTGAGCCTTGGTGGTGTCTTCTTTTTCTTCTGTGTTTTGTGTACTGACATCAGTTTTGACCTATATGTAATGGCTGGCAAATGTGTGCACATGATAGAGCTATCATACACTAAGGAATGGAGTATGCCAGATATACAGACACACATTTCATGATTTCTGGAAGTTTCTTCAAGGCAGGGGCTGAGAACTCAGCCAGTAACGATCACCAAGAAGTAGGATTAGTTAGTGAAGGCCTTTGATACTGTGTGAAGCATCACAGATGTTACTGCAGCCTGGGTGTAGTGACCAGGAATTGTGAGGATAATAGAAGAAACAGTGGAATTGCCAGAAACCTGCCATAATTACAGGAGGTTCAGGAGGAGAAGCAGTCTCCTCTGTACCTGTCTGAACGTACATCTCCATAGGATTATGCTGGAACATATGTGCTTGCAGATCCCTCATCCTCCTGAAAGGGGTCATGTTATAACCAGATCGTGCAGTCTCTATACCTAGAATTCTCACATTTCTAAGCTCAAAACAGTAATTGGAATGAAAATAGGCCATGATAAGGTGTTGCTTGGGAAGAGTTACTTTTGACAGATGAATGTCCTGCTTTGGGTTGAATTTTTTGTTCTTTATATATATTGCAAACAGACCTTCTTAGTTAATTTTTGCTTATTCGTGGATTTTGCATGTTTCATATATTTTTGGTTTTGCAAATAGATTATGGCACATTTGTCATCCTGATCCACCTGTGCAACTACACATGTGTATCATTTCCCCTAAATATTGTTAGGGGATATGGTGTTAGTCTTTTCCCGTCTTGGCAGAACTGCCCTTTATGGACTTATGCCAAAATTAAGTGTTAGCAGTATGGGGCTTCTGGGTGGCTCAGTCATTAAGCATCTGTCTTCGGCTTAGGTCATGATCCCAGAGCCCTGGGATGAAGTCCCACATCCGGCTTCCTTCTCAGCAGGAAGCTTGCTTGTCCCTCTCCCACTCCCTCTGCTTGTGTTCCCTTTCTCAGTGTGTCTCTCTGTCAAATACATAAGTAAAATCTTTTAAAAAATAAATAAAAATGTTAGCAATAAGGTAAGTCTGCTTTTGATAGTAAAATATATTTCAGGAGCAGCTGGATGGCTCAGTCAGTTAAGTGTCTGCCTTCCGCTCAGGTAATGATCTCAGGGTGCTGGGATTGAGCTCCATGTGGGGCTCCCTGCTCAGTGGTGGGGTCTGCTTCTCCCTCTGTCCCTCTCCACTCCTCATGGCTCACACACTCTCTCTTCTCCTCTCTCTGTCAAATAAATAAAAATCTTTAAAAATTAAAAAATACGTATATTTCAAATTCAGATGGTTATCTGAGCACCATTACTGCTGTACCTCCCTCTACCCTCATCTGCACAGTTAATTGAGAATATGTTGTTAAATTTATTTTATTAGCAGATAAGAGCTGTGTCTATTACATTTTTATCTTTTTTAGTCTTTTTAAGGCATATTATTCCTTTAATTGGTATCTGATCTTTCACACATCCAGATAGAACTTCTTACTACCTCCTCTATTTGGTTTTGGCTTTTTTTCCCCCCCAATTAGTTTAAGGCACAATAAGATTTCATTCATTCAGCAATCACTTTTTGACTACTTACCATGTGCCAGCCATGAAAAAATGACATAGTATCTTCAAAAACTTCTTAAGGCAAATCATTCAGTTTTTTGAATTCTCAAAATAAGTGACATTTTCCTAGCATTTCTTTTTTTTTTTTTAAAGATTTTATTTATTTATTTGACAGAGAGAGATCACAGTAGACAGAGAGGCAGGCAGAGAGAGAGGAGGAAGCAGGCTCCCTGCCGAGCAGAGAGCCTGATGCGGGGTTCGATCCCAGGACCCTGAGATCATGACCTGAGCCGAAGGCAGCGGCTTAACCCACTGAGCCACCCAGGTGCCCCTTTCCTAGCATTTCTTAATAACTCCTAACCCCTTCTGTGTTCTATTTTATTAATTTTTATTCTGCCCCTTTTGACGTCTGATTAGGCTTTAGAGTTAGAAAAGTCATTTGGCTTTCTTTTTCTCTTTTTGCTCAAGATCTCTAGTACCTCCTTAGAAGACAAAGTATATATACTCATCTATTTCCTGGCTTTTTTCCAATTTGAAGAAAGAAGAATAAGTCCTTAAAATATTGTTATAAGTAAAATAATAAAATAGTAAATTCTTACGTATATAAACAAAAATAGTAAATTGTTACATATATATACATAATTGAAACTGAGTTTTTCAACACCATGTACAAGGCATTTTATTAATCACTTTGCCTGTATTATTTCACTTAATCCTTAAAACAAGCTTACAAAGTAGGTGAAATCATCATCGTCATTATCAATTCCATTTTGCAGATGAGGAAACTGGGCTCCGAGAGGTTAAGTGACCTAGCCACAACTTTACAGCTAGTCGACGATGGAGCCTGAATATAAACCCAGAAGTCTGACTTCAGAAGTGTCCAGACTAAAGCTCAGGAGTGAAATTTAGGAATAAACAGTGAAGTTATTATTTCCTGTCTTTCTCAGACCTGTTTTTACTGCTTTGACGTCTTACTTCAAAAATGGCTCTCTGATGGTTTCAAGTTTTAAAACGTCAGCACAAGCAACTCTGTATGCCTATTCCAGACTAGGAGAGAGAATCTATGTAGCCCAGGTGGAGACCGGGTCCCATCCCTGTTATGGTGAGGAGTGGTTTTCAGAAAATCAGGGCCTCTGCTTGCTGTCTTGAATACTCCAGTTACATAGGTAATTGGCCTCATCTGGATGGCAATTAATGGGTGATGTGATGGCAGAGATCAGAGAACACTGGTTAAAACTAGCTTTGGAAAGTCAGTAGTGCATGGTAGAGGATGTAATATATGAGGTGTAGTTGTAAATTATAAACTTCTATGTGTTATATGTGTTTAAATGTGGTAATATCAGCTGTGTCCTGTGTTATATGTTAAGAGTGTGATAAGAGATTAGAAAGTGGAGGACTAGAAACAGTGAGGGAAAGCAAGAGGATCCTTTATTTCATCTTTGAAAGCTAAGCTAGAGGGTCTGATCATGAAATGTTGTGGAAGATGTAAATGACATAATTTTAAGGGAAAAATACACGAATGGAGGGAAATAATAGTGAACATGTTATTATGTTTACTATATACTGAGCACTGCTCTAAGTTTGTAAATAAATTCTCAGAGTAAGTATTAGACATAATTCTCCTTCCTTTATAAAACGAAGCAGCAGAGAGGTAAGTTGCTTACCCAGGGTCACAGGGTTACAAGTGATAGAGCCAGAATTTGAACCTGGATGTCCAGGTTCAAATGTCAGAATGCTTTTTGTATATGAGATATTTCATTATTATTTGCCTTAGTGTAATTGAATATAGGTAATTCAGCTGTGAATTTGAATTAATTTGAACACATAAAAGGGTTTCCATTTTCTCAAACCAACTTAAATGTTTGTATATTTTGGGGGGACGTGCTGGGGAGAAAATTGTATTTGCCCTCAGAGTTTGCAGTTTGTTTTGAGGTCAGGAGACCACACACGAAAGGTGTAAGAACAGAAACTTATAAAAAGAACAAATTAATGACTTTCAGAGTAGAGACATGTCTTAAAACGTGCCAGGAATTTTTTTGTAACCTAATTTTTTTTTTTAATTCTATCCTTCATCTTTCTTTCTTTTTTTTTTTTTTTTAAGATTTTATTTATTTATTTGACAGAGATCACAAGTAGGCAGAGAGGCAGGCAGAGAGGGCAGGGGAAGCAGGTTCCCCGCTGAGCAGAGAGCCCCATGCAGGGCTCCATCCCAGAACCCTGAGATCATGACCTGAGCTGAAGGCAGAGGCTTAACCCACTGAGCCACCCAAGTGCCCCTGTCCTTCATCTTTCATAGTGCTCTTGGTTCATTTGGAGTTTTTCAAGCTTAGAAATACACAAAATATTGGTAGAAAATAACAAGACAAAATGGAAATGAAAAACAAATTGCTCATATTTACTGATTTGTATGATTTTCATCTAAAATGCAGGAATAATTGTCCAGGAATTTTTGTTAGTAGAGCTGTGTATTTACCACCAAGCTAATGGTTGAGAAGGACTTAGGGTTTTAAGAGGTATAGACTCTTTTCAGAAGTTATCCCTGAAGTCTTTTGTTTACATAGAAAAAAGTGACTTTGGGATAAATTATATTACATTCTTAAAAAACAAAAAAAAAGTATTGCTTATACCTGACATATAGGCTGGAAGATTGGGATGAAATGAGAATGATTGACTGCTGGTGTGTGCTGATTTCTTTGGGGGGGCAATAAAAATGTTCTAAAATTAAGGATTATAATGGTTGCATAATTCTGCAAATATACTAAAAACATTGAATTTTATGTTTTAAATGGGTAACTGTATAGACTGTGAAGTATATCTCATTAAAAAAAACCTTGATCTCTAGTGAGTGAACATTGTGGTAAAATATATGTAGCATAAAATGTTAACATTTTAACTAATTCGGAGTCTACAGTTCACTGGCATGAAGTACATCTTGCAGCGCTGTGCAACCATTACCACTCTCCATTTCCAGACTCTTTTCATCATTCCAAACAGTAATTAACTTTAAATATGCCAATCCAAGTTTAGAAGTAGCAGTCTTGACCTACTTAATTTTAAACCTTTAGACTTTAAAAATACTTGGTTCCCCCAAATTGAGTTTTGTTTCTCTAAAGTTTTTAGGCTTTTCCATTTGTTTGCCCTCAGACATGCTTTTTCTTTTGTGTTCCCTCAAATAGTGGCATCACTATTTATGAGGTTGTCCAAATAAGAAATCACTATTATATTTTCTTTTTTTAAAGATTTTTATTTATTTATTTGACAGAGATCACCAGTAGGCAGAGAAGTAGGCAGAGAGGGAGGAGGAAGCAGGTTCCCGGCTGAGCAGAGAGCCCGATGTGGGGCTCGATCCCAGGACCCTGGAATCATGACCTGAGCTGAAGGCAGAGGCTTTAACCCACTGAGCCACCCAGGTGCCCCACTATTATATTTTCTTTGCTTCTACATTCCATATGTTTAATCACCAGGGCCTTTAGATTGTGCCTCCTTAATATCTTTGAACCTGTCTGCTGCTCTGTATCCTCACTGGTACTGGCTTAACTTAGACTTCTATTTTCACATGGATTTGCTAGTCATAGAAGGATCAAGAAAAAACTATTTGGAAGAATTAAGGTAAATAAACAATGCTAAAAATTAGGAATAGGAGACCTCCATGTAGAGAGTTCAGTGCAGTGTGATGACTCTTGGATACCTTTCCTGAATACTCTAATCCAGATTGTTCTTCCTATTCAAGATTCATTCATTCGTTAAATATTTATTATGTATCTTCTATGCGCTTTAACGATTTGTAACATTTCTGTCTACCCTCAAAATATATCCCCCCTCCGCTTTTCATACCTGTTGCTGTCGCCCTAGTCCAACAGGACTCTCCCATGACCTCTCTGCTTCTGTCCTCACCTCTCTTTAAATGCAGCACTCAGAGTGATCCTGTGGAAACCAGAGAGCTTATCAATCTTCTATTTAAGAATTCTCCCAGGTACTCTCCTGCTTCTCAAAGTCAAAGTCAGAGTCAGAGCCTTTTTTATAGTGAAGACTGTGAATCCCTTGTTATCTGGCCCCTTGTGGACCTTCTGTACCATATACTCCCTTGACTGGCTCAGTTCCAACCTGCTGGTTCACTCTGCCCTAAGAAATGGCAGGTGTGCTTCTGCTTCTGGGCCGTGGCACTTTGTGGAGATCGTGTTCGGCTCACCCAGATCATGCCTCACACACCACCTGCGTAGGATATTTATTTTTTCTTGTCCATCTCCCACATCGGAATTACGCCCCGTGCAGGCAGGAGTTTTGTCTCTTTTGTTCCATACAGTATGTCCATGCCCTGGATGTCTGGCACACACTGGTGGATACTCAGGATCCATTTGTTTTCATGTCTGTTTCCCTAGCACGTAATACATTCTTCCCTTTCTCTGTAGTCTTCCTGGTGAGATTTTTGTCTTTGGTGTAAAGACTATGAAGCTACTTCTCTGTCTCCTGTATTTCTACCAAATAGATGCTAAAATAAATGAATTTTTTTCCTTTATTTTTATGTACTAGATTTGCTTTTTAACAGTTTTATATCTCAGAGTTAGAAAAGGTTTCCAAAAATGTTAGTTGTCTCCAAACTCAACTTTTTTAGGTGTTTACCTACCTTTCCTTCTTTCTTCCTTTCTTTCTTTCCTTTTTTTTTTTTTCTTTCAAAGATTTCATTTATTTATTTGACAGAGGCCCAGTGAGAGGGAACACAAGCAGGGGGAGTGGGCGAGGAAGAAGCAGGCTTCCTGCTGAGCAAGGAGCCCAACACGGGGCTCAATCCCAGAACCCTAGGATCATGACCTGAGCCAAAGGTAGATGCTTATCGACTGAGCCACCCAGGGACCCCCTTTTATTTCTTTAAGAAATCCTGAAGCAAGCTATGGGGGGAGCAGGCAGGATGACGAGAGACTAAGGAGCTCAGTAGCAGGTTTGCTGAAATCCCTGAGATCAGTGGCCGTGGCCGTTGGTGGGAGGTGGACAGAGCCTGGGGTAGCAGCCAGGGCGTTTGTGGCTTGGGGCCATGACAGGCAGTTCTAGGGAGTGGTGCCTCATGAAAAGGGACCCTAGGGTCTTCACAGAACTCACTGAAGAATTTGGTTGCCAAAGAGCCCAAGTAGAAGAATTAGGGAGTTCAGAGCTTGAGAATTTTGAAGAGTTAAAGCCAGTTGATGGGTTCATTTTTCTTCTCAAGTGGCAGCCAGGAGAAGAACCAGCAGGCTCTGTAGTTCAGGACTCCGGACCTGATACAGTGTATTTGCCAAGCAGGCAATGAATGATGCTTGTGCTGCTCGAGCCATAGGAAGTGTGTTATTGAACTGTGCCCGTCAAGGTGTCTGTTTAGGAGAGACATTATCAGAGTTTACAGAATTTTCACAAAGTTTTGATGCAGCCATGACAGGTTCGGCACTCAGCAGCTCAGATGTGAGTCGACACGTACACAGCAGTTTTGCCAGACCGCAGATGTCTGAATTTGGTGCAAAGACGTCAGCAAAAGAAGATGCTTTTCACTTTGTCAGTTATGTTCCTGTAAATGGAAGATTGCAGTAATTAGGTGGATGAAGAGAAGGACCGATTGGTTTCGGTATGGGCCTCAAGATGACGGATCAGTGCAATGAGGCCAGTCATAGAAAAAAGGATACAGAAGTACGGCAAAGGTGAAATTCGATTGAACTTAATGGGCATTGTGTCTGATAGAAAAATTATATGTTAAGAGAAGATAGCAGGGTTACAAAGACAATTTGCTGAGGAACCAATGGATACAGATCAGGGTAATAATATGACTGCTGTTTAGTCAGAGGTTCCCAAAAACCAGATGCTTATCAAAGAAGAAATACAGAAACTAAAAAGATTTGAAAATATCAAAAGGAAGTGTAATGATCTGCCTTTCATTATGGAATCATTAAAGACTCTAGCAGAACTCCAGCAGTTAATACCACTAGTAGATAAGGCAAAAGAGGACCAGAATGCAAAGAAAGCACAGGAAACCAAAGGAAGAAGATGCTTTGGGATGTGTACACATTTCTGCTTCTGCACTTATTTAATGGAAACCGTTAAGTATAAAGAACTTTGAGGGGCGCCTGGGTGGCTCAGTTGGTTTAGTGTCTGCCTTTGGCTCACTTCATGATCCCAGGGTCCTGGAATCCAGCCCCTCTTTGGGCTCCCTGCTCAGCAGGGAGTGTGCTTCTCCCTCTTCCTCTACCCTTCCCCCTGCTCATGCTATTTCTCTCTCTCTCTCTCTCAAGTAAATAAGTAAAATTAAAAAAAAAAAAAAGAGTGCTTGTCCAATTCCATTATTTGACATTGGATCGGAGAACTTCTGTTGGTTCTCTGGAGCTACACCATGATAATGAACCTAGAAATTACACAAATGGTATTCTCTACCTGTAATTGTTATAATTAATCTCTCAATTTTTTAGCTCAGTTACATGCTTAAAATTTAGAAATGTCAGATCTTGATTAAACTAAATCTCTTGGGGACGTCAGGGTGGCTCAGTTGGTTAAAGTCTGCCTTTGGCTCAGGTCATGATCGCAGAGTCCTGGGATGGAGTCCTACATCGGGCTCCTTGCTCAGCAGGAAGCCTGCTTCTGCTTCTGCTTGCTGTTCTCCCTGCTTGTGCTCGCTCTCTTGCTCGCTCTCTCTGACAAATAAATAAAATCTTAAAACAAAAACAACTGGATCTCTTGTTTCTCCTCATCATTAATGAAAAAAAAATCTGTATTTGTCTTTGATATCTAAACACTTTGAGGATTTTGAAACTGAGTTTTGTCTTGAGAAAGTATGGTTTTAATGCAGCTCATTTGAGAAAAACAAAGTTTATAGTGATTTTTTGCTGTAGCCAGTAGAAAAAGTAATAAACATCCCGATTTTATTTTAGCAGACTTAAAAAAATCCATACACAACTACTGTATATGCACAATTTTTAACTCTTGCTGAATTTAATATAAATTGGTCATTTTCTCAAATCTGAGCACTTTTCTTTTAATTGACAATACTGAATTTGATGAAATAGTTCATCATTTATATGGAGTAGTAATATGGTGTGAAACAAACTTACATGTTTTTATTGAGACTTTCGTGGATGTACATATTTTTTAAAAATAAGGATCAGTTTTGGGGTGCCTGGGTGGCTCAGTGGGTTAAAGCCTCTGCCTTTGGCTCAGGATCATGATCTCAGGGTCCTGGGATCGAGCCCCACGTGGGTCTCTCTGCTCAGCGGGGAGCCCTCTCTCTGCCTGCCTCTCTGCCTACTTGTGATCTCTGTCAAATAAATAAAATCCTTTTTTTTTTAAGATTTTATTTATTTGGCAGAGAACACAAGTAGGAGGGGGTGGGGGAGTGGGAAGGGAAACAGGCTCCCTGCTGAGCAGAGAGCCCGATGAGGGGCTCGATCCCAGGACCCTGAGATCCTGACCCGAGCCGAAGGCAGAGGCTTTAACCACTGAGCCACCCAGGCGCCCCTAAATAAATAAAATCTTAAAAAAAAAAAAAAGGATCAATTTTAATACAGATTCAACATTCAGTTGTTTTCCTTTAGGCTCCTGAAAACCCCAGAGACCTCAGAATATTTCTTATTACTGTTGGTTATCATGTCTAAATGTTCAGTTGTCAACCCACTTCCTCTTTCTTGGAAGTAAGTTATTTTTAGAGCTCTGATTTCCTGATTAAGTAGAGTCAGGAATCCCAGCAGTTCTCCCCATTAAAGGATATGCTTGCACATGTAAGGAATGTTCTGTTTACCTAGGGTTTATTTAGTTCAGGAATATCTTAAGTCTTGGGACAAGTCCAGCCTTCCCTGAACTGTCTTCATCTGCTCCCTCTGCTCAGCTTTACCCATTTTAAAATCGAAGTCAAACCCTCCACTTTCCAAAAGAACCCATTAGACACATAAGTAAGTGTCTTTATAGAATAGCTTCCCAGTGGGGCACCTAAGAAATTAATATTTTGCCAACATTACCATATTTCATGGTCAGGTTTTCAGATTTGAGTCTTTCTTAGAAAACACAGTCTCAAGAAACCCGTGTTTTGTTTTGTTTTGTTTTTTGTGGATTGATAATATTACGCTCACCCAGAGATGTTTAAGCTTTTTTAATCCCAAATTCACCTCTCTGGCAAACCCTTGTTTCTACTGCATTCCTACAGTAGCATCATTTTAACTTGTTCTCTGCTGAGTTTTTCTGTGCCCCATCACACACTGATAATTCCAATTATAATGCCCCGTAGCTCTCCTAAAGGCATTCGTCCAGTAGGCAGTGGGGACCAGACTTGTTAGCAATACTTTGTGCCAGACTTTCCTTAGTTTTTTGGTTTTTTTAAAAAGATTTTATTTATTTGTTTGACAGAGATCACAAGCAGGCAGAGAGGCAGGCAGAGTAAGGGAAGCAGGCTCCCTGCTGAGCAGAGAACCCTGAGACCATGACCTGAGCCGAAGGCAGATGCTTTAACCCACTGAGCCACCCAGGTGTCCCTACTTAATTTTTCCCTCTTGCAAAATATGTAGAAGAAAAACCCAATACTAAAATATCTAGGGAAAAATGATTTTGTGAGAATGAAAGCAGATGCACAGGTGGAAAATAAATATTTTTATGGCTAATATTGTCTGATTTGTGCCTTCATTCATATGATTTTTTGAAAAGAGAAAGGAAGGGCCAGCCCCTTTATGCTTTCATTTCCTGCCTCTGGGCAAGAGCTTTAACTCCCTAAGTACTGTTTTCATAACACTTCCCCTGTCTTAGAAATTCCTGAAACACCCAGCCCAAAAATTTCAATATTTTTCCAAGTTTGTCTTAAATAACAAAGGCTGGCAGGAGAATGCCCGAGACCACCCCGTAATATCTAGATGATTCTGTGTTTGTTTGTGTGTGTGTGTGTGTGTGTGTTTAAGTAAAAGGGTGATTTTTTCTTAAGCGTGATTATTATATAGTAGTTGGATATTTTTAAGATATAAATTGAGGGATCAGAAATGTAATCTCATTCCAGTTTTTTAACTTCCTTTGATTTTCCAAGTATTTAAATGCTTATTTTTACTTCTATTTAAGTATTAACACTCCTACAATAACACGCACAAATCTTAGGCATACAGTTCAGTGAATACACACCTGTCTAACCACCACTCAGATCATGAGATTAGAATATTTCTAGTTTCCCAGAAGGTTATCTTGTGCCTCTTTCCAGTCTCCATTCCTCCTTGCTAAAGATAATTTTGACACTATTTTGACTTCTATCACTGTATATTAGTTTTGCCTATTCTTGAACTTCATATAAATGGAATCATACATGAAATACATATTATGACTCTTTTGAATATGGTGTATATTATTTATCATTATGTCTTCTGAGATTTATGTGCACATTTGGGTGGAACAGTATGATTCATTTGCATTGCTACCTAGTATCAATAAATATTTTTAGAATATATTACTAGTTATTCATTCTGCTAATGGACATTTTAATTGTTTCCTGATTTGGGCTGTTATTAAGAGTAGCTGTCTTGTATATGTCTTATGGCACACAATTCTGTTCTATGTTTGTATCTAGGAATGGAATTGCCAGGTCATAGAATAGACATATGCTTAGATTCAGCATATATTGCCATTTTTACAAAGTCTCAGTTCACAGTTTGACTAGTAACATCTTGAGCGTTCCATAGCCTTGTGAACACTCAGTATAACCTTTCCAACACATTTTAATGTATTTAAAAACACATTTCCAGGGGGGGATTTAGAGAGGGAAGAAACATTATTTATTCTTACTCAAATTAGGGGCTATAGTGTTTATTCACTACTCGCTTTGCCTTGCCTTCTCAACCCAACTCAATATTTTGACAATATTTACTGCATTCTACCCAAGAAAAAAATGTATCAAAAAAGCAGAAAGAAGACCTAACCAAATGGAAAGGTATCTGTGCTCATGGGTTGGAGGACTTAGTATTATTAAGATGACAGTACTTCCGGGGCGCCTGGGTGGCTCAGTGGGTTAAAGCCTCTGCCTTCGGCTCAGGTCATGATCCCAGGGTCCTGGGGTCAAGCCCCTCATCAGGCTCTCTGCTCAGTGGGGAGCCTGCTTCCTCCTCTCTCTCTTCCTGCCTCTCCACCTATTTGTGATCTCTCTCTCTGTCAAATAAATAAAATCTTATTAAAAAAAAAGATGACAGTACTTCCTAAGTTGATCTATAGATTCAACAATATCCCTTTCAAAATCCCAGCTGCTTTTTTTGAAGAAATTGGCAAGCGAATCCTAATATTCATGTGGAAACGCAAGAGACCTATAATAGTCAAACTGGAAAAAGAACAAAATTAGAGGAGTCTCATGTCCCAAAGCTATAGTGTCAAGATAGTGTCATATTGGCGTAAGTATGAATACATAGACCGAGAAATACACTGAGAGTATAGGGGTACCCAGATGGCTAAGTCATTTGAGTGGCTGACCCTCGATTTCGGCTCAGGTCGTGATCTCAGGATCTTGGGATCCAGCCCTATGTTGGGCGCTGCACTCAGCAGGGAGTCTACTTTAGGATTCTCTCTCTCCCTCTGCCCCTTCTTCTGCTTGCTCTTTTTCCCTCTCTAAAATAAATACACACACACACACAAACACACACCCCTGAGAGTCCAGAAGTAAACTTACTAATTTCTGATTAGTTGGTATTCAAGAAGACAGCCCAATGAGGAAAGAACAGTCTCTTTTAATCAATGATTCTGAGACAACTGGATATCCACATGCAAAAAATTAAGTTGGACCCCTGCTTCCCACCATATACAAAAATAACTAGGGGCATCTGGGTGGCGTGTTAAGTGTCTGCTTTAGGCTCCGGTCATGATCCCAGGGTCCTGGGATCAAGCCCAGCATCTGGCTCCCTGCTCAGTGGGAAGCCTGCTTCTCCCTGCCCCACTCTCCCTGCTTGTGTTCCCTCTTTCGGTGTATGTGTGTCTCTCTCTCTCTGTCAAATAAATAAATAAATAAATAAATCTTTTTTAAAGAAAGAACCAAAAAACCCCACCAAAAACTAAATGGACCAAGGGCCTAAATGTAAGAGCTAAATTTACAAAATTCTTAGAAGAAAACATAGATGCAAAATCTCGTGACTATGGGATTAGACAGGGACTTCTTTCTTTTTTTTTCTTTTTTTCTTTTTTAAGATTTATTTATTTTTGAGAAGGAGAGTTTGTGCATCCAGGGGAGGGCAGAGGGAGAGGGAGAGAGAGTCTTAGGCAGACTCCTTGCTGAGTGCAGAGCCGCACTTGGGGTTCTATCTCATGACCCTGAGATCAGTCGGGTGCACCATCACAGTACCCGGGCAGTGATTTCTTAGTTACAACACCCAAAAGAACAAGCAAACAAGAAAAATAAATTGTACTCCATCAAAGCTTTTGTTCTTTGAAAGACACCTCATCCAGAAAGTGAAAATACAGCCCTCAGAATGGGAGGAATTTTATAAATCATGTCTGATAAGAAAGAACTTTTACAACTCAAACTGCGAATTACATCTTTTACAACTTTTACAACTCAGGCTGCGAATTACATCTCAATAGAAGGAGGAGAAAAACTAAAGAGAGTAATAATAATATGATATAAGCTGTAATAATTTGGAACACTCAAATTAATGGAATAGAATTACAATTCCAGAAAGGTAAGGAAAGGGCCTGCTGAAGAGAGGCCCTACCTAATTATACAATACTACCTTTTAATACACTTTAATACACTTTTAATACACCGTTAATCAGTTAGCTCATAACTTAATATTGGGTTCTCCCATGTGTGATTTTATACTTTAAATATACCAGATTTCCCCACATGTATATCTTCCTCTAGATAGTTGGTAATTGACTCTAAGGGAGGTAAAAACATGCCCAAGATCTATATACAGCTAATGCATCTCCAACCTAAGTTTTAGGGCTAAAGAGATAAGAAACCCATGCTCCCTGTGAAGAAATAACTTTAGGGCCAATAGTAGTTCTCAGCTAACCAAGAACTCTGCTGCCTTCCTAAGACACATTGGGAAACGTCTAGGGGCTTGTTTGGTTGTCATGGACTGGGCTGTGAGGAAGTGCTATTGGCATTGATCACCAAAGAATCATTGATTTTAAATGCTTTTCAGGACACAGCCTTAACCAAGAATTGTTAATGCCAATAGCAGTCTTACTAAGAAATACTGGCAGTGGTTAGGGCGCCTGGTGGCTCAGTGGGTTAAGCCTCTGCCTTTGGCTCAGGTCATGATCTCGGGGTCCTGGGATCGAGCCCCACGTCGGGCTCTCTGCTCAGCAGGGAGCCTGCTTCCCCCTCTCTCTCTGCCTGCCTCTCTGCCTACTTGTGATCTCTCTCTGTCAAATAAATAAAATCTTAAAAAAAAAAAAATTCTGGCAGTGGTTGACTGAAATTTTCCAAAATCCCCCTCTTTGAAAGGTGGAACAGTATTAGAAATCCTGGAGTGGAAATTTGGAAGAGTTACCAGACAGGAGAACCGGTTCCAAACTCAGATCCGGCTCCTCACCACATGAAAATCGATGCTGGAGAGACAGGGGATGGTGGGAAAGGAACGGTTGCTTTACTCAGGAAGCCGGCAACCTGGGAAGATGGTAGACTAACGTCTCAAAGACTCTCTTCTCCATCCAGGGCAAGCCCGAGGGTTTTAAAAGGGAAGGCACGGGAAAGGGGAGGGGGGCTGCATGCAGGAGAAGCCAGTGTCCAGGCAGCTTCTCCTGAGTGGACATGAGCCTGATGCCTGCTGGCCTCCTGGCAGCTGTTTTCAAATGGAGTCAGGCCCTATCTTGGAAGGTTGAGTCCTTCACGCCTCAAAGCCAGTGGTCTACAAAGCTCAAAGAAAGTAAGTCAGGTCTGCTACAGGTCAAGGGTCTTAGGTCAGGAAGCAAAGAATGCATAAGCTTGAAGCAATTTAACCCTTAAGACCAGCTAGAGTGCTGTTATGAGGGAGGATACAGGATGAAGGGAAGTCTCTGGGCACCACCTCTTTCCCTAGGAGCAGATGAATGGGGCCCAAGAATCCAGGAGCCAAGTGGCCTCAGGGGCAGGCGCTCTCAGTGACATCAATTAAACAGTTATTCGGTTCTCCTTTTTCGTTCCTGTTAACTACCATTCCTGTTTAAGACCTGCTTAATACAGAAGCTAGAGTGGATCATTGAGCAGTGGTTAAGGGAACAGTCTTAGAAACTAGAGGAACCGGGGGCACCAGGGTGGCTCCGTCAGTTAAGCCTCGGACTCTTGGTCAGCTCAGGTCGTGACCTCATTCAAGAGATCGAGCCCTCTGTCTGGCTCGGCGTTCAGCAGAGACTGCCTAAGTTTTTCTCTCCCTCTCCCTCTGCTCTTCCTCACCTTTCTAAAATAAGTAAATAAATCTTAAAAAAAAAAAGAAAAGAAAAAAGAAAAAAACAACAACCTAGAAGAGCCAGGGAGTTCAAATCCTGGTTCATCCATTGGAGTTACGTAGCCTCTCCAGGTGTTGGTTTGTTTCCTCAGCCACGGAATAACTCTTAAACCTGCCTGTTTCTAAAAGAGGAAGGAGGACAACCCTACTGAATCTCTTCTTCCTCTCAGAAGTTACTGATGTAGGAAAGATGCTGTGGTTTAAGTATTGAGCATGAAAGGAATTTTGATCCTCAGCTGAGGTCCACTGGTCTCTTTTGAAAGTGTCATTGTGATTTTGCATCTGAAATCTTCTACCATGCAAATAATTGATGGTTCTCGAAACTGCTGTCATAGCAATAGTTAAGGCAGCTCTGATTCCCTCTTCACCTCAGCCCCAAATACTTCCAGGCTGGCAAGAGATTGAGCTATTGTCCTAACACTGGATTCAGATGTAGCACCATTAGTATAAGAGAATGCCAGTTTAGATTAATACAAATCAATATATTCTTGCATTCACTGACGGTAGACTATAAGGTAGTATCTTATCAAGGGATAAGGCTGGATGGTAGTCGACATGGAAGTATTTGGAGATACAGCAGCTGAAACGAAAAGGAAAGGGAAGAAGCGTTTGTTGAGCCTGGCACTCTGTTTGCTATACTATGTACTTTCTGTGCCTTGAAGGGAACAGTATGAAGAGCTTCCATAATCACCCTGGGAGTAGCCTTTGAGAACATAGTTTGCATGTGATCTCATACCTGATATTATATGAACATGGGGTTGAGAGATCGTTAAGCTAGGACTTCATTGTAGGTCTCAGTGGCAACACGTGCGTAACGTAGCCAGAGTAACCAACCACAGTAAAGTACTGGAGAGAGTAACTTTCCAAGTAACAAAAATGAGACATTTGGACAGAATATGAAACTAAAAGATTGGTAGTTAAATTCAGTTCTTAGACACAAGGTATTAAAGAGATAGTATATGAAAAAAAAAAGATAGTATATGAAATATACACAATAATGTGTTTAATAGTATAAATTAGAACAAGGTGATGTGTAATATTTTTCCATATTTTATCCTACCTTATGACCCTAACCTCACGGTTAATACTGAAAATTAATTGGAACCATTCTTGGGGCTACCTGGTTTGTTTGGCGGACCCTCAATTAAGAAAACCCTTATCTGCTTTGAGATTATGACCTTTAAGAAGGGGGGAGGAGAAAGAAGTTCTTCAATCTCACATTCTTCCAGCCCATTATAATTAATTGGAAAGTATAAGTCTGAAGAGTAGCAGTAATTTTATTTTTCCCAGGAAAGCAGATTATGTCAGCATATCCAGGAAATCTAAGAAGATTAGGAGCTGTATAATGGAGTATAATGTGAGTTAGGGGACCAAGTCTGGTTGAACATCATTTATATTTGTGTCCTTTATTTTGAAAGATTTCAGTTAAAAATGGAAATGTTATTTTTGAAGTTGCAGACTCAAACACATTTTTTTGATTATAAGTTATATAAAAGCTCATCAGCTAAATTGACAATTATATTGCTATTTAAGCAGGTGAGTACATGCTATATTCTTTGAAGCGTAAGTTCTGAGTAGTTAGCCCTGATGCCATTTAAGACAAAAATGCCTGCTGCCTTTTATATCCCCTTACTTTTGTACATAGGTCTTATCCCGTTTTTTTTTTTAACCAGTCCTGAGACTTTAGAAAATTTGTAGCTCATAGAATACTATCTGTTCTGATTGACACCTGTCTGGGAGGGTATATGAAATTTTATTTGAGTAATGATCCAGTAGTTCCTTCAAACGTTATGTTTACATGGCTGAATGAGAATCCTGGGAAATCTGGATTAAGACGTGGTAAAATGTGCCTTCTGGAGAACATCTGGAATGCAGTTGGTTCAACTTCACAATCTACTTGGCAGTGGTGAATATATATAGCTCCAAATCTAATCCTATTTCGTAAAAGTGATGTAAAGTTATTAATATAGTTTACCAGTAGGTAGGTAATCGTGATGCTCCTCCTTTTTAGGTTTTCTGTTTCTTTAAAAGAATTAAATCTAATGATGCCATCACAGTCTATTGATCCTTTATTACTTCCTAAACATAAAATTCATTGCAAAGAAGTTGAGGACTCAGTGACCTGTTAAAGTTATCTTTTCATTTTCTGAGAAATTATGTACTCCTGTTTCCTTTTCTTTCTCTCTTTTGTACAATGCCACAGATTTTGACTGAAGAACTCTACACATACACAGCCACAGAGTGAGGCTTAGTTGTAAAGTTCAAGAGAATCAGGGTAGAGGTTTTTCTCAGAATTGCTTTGATGCTTTTTTATCATCCTTAAAAGTAAAGATTTATTGGGGCGCCTGAGTGTCTCAGTGGGTTAAAACTCTGCCTTCGGCTCTGGTCATGATCTCAGGGTCCTGGGATCAAGCCCCGTGTCAGGCTCTCTGCTCAGCAGGGAGCCTGTTTCCCTTCCCCCTCTCTCTCTCTGCCTGCCTCTCTGCTTACTTGTGACCTCTCTGTCAAATAAATAAATTAAAAATCTTATTTAAAAAAAAAAGTAAAGGGATGCCTAGGTGGCTCACTTGGTTGGACGACTGCCTTCGGCTCAGGTCATGATCCCGGAATTTCGGGATCGAGTCCCGCATCAGGCTCCCAGCTCCATGGGGAGTCTCCTTCTCCCTCTGACCTTCTCCTCGCTCATGCTCTCTCTCACTGTCTCTCTCTCAAATAAATAAATAAAATCTTAAAAAAAAAAAAGTAAAGATTTATGTTTGAAAAGTAGAGAAGAATGCTGATCTCTTCTTTTACCAGCTGTGTTCTTAAAAGGATAAAGACATTTTAAGAGTTAGATTTTTTTTTTTCAGTAAGGCTAAATCTTTTTACACTTCACATGTTTTAAATCCCTACTGGAGGGGCATCTGTCTGGCTCACTTGGTAAAACACGTGACTCTTGATCTTGGGGTCATCAGTTTGAGCCCCACGTTGGTGTAGAGATTACTTTAGAAAAAAGAAAGAAAGAAAGAAAAAGAAATTGCTGTTAGACCATTTTTCCAGCCCATTATAACTTTCTGCAACTCTGTGGTAAGAAAACTCCTTAGAAATGAGCTAGCAGAGTGGACTTAAGTAGCGATCACGCTTCTTGGCTTTAGTATTAATTAGTATTTTATTTTACTTTTTTAAGGATTTTATTTATTTCAGACAGAGATCGCACACACGAGGGGGAATGTGGGGTGGGTAGCGGGAGAAGCAGACTCCCCGCTGAGAAGGGAGCCGACATGGGGCTGGATTCCAGGACATTGGGTTCAGAATCTGAGCTGAAGACAGAGGTTTAACCAACTGAGCCACCCAGGCGCCTCTTAACTAGTATTTTAGATGATATTTAATTCAAAATGGGTAACCGTGTTGTCTTTGTAGTTCAGCATCACCTTAAGAATAACTATGTAACTGCTTCCCAGTATGTATAAGTGCCAGAGCTTGCTGAATTGTCTCCAATTATTTGTCTGATTTTCCTGCTATTGTCTTTGAAATTATTAGCTTGAACCACAAGATATTGACATTTTTAGGTCACAAATAGCCAAATATTGGCAGTTTCATGGTTCAGGCTTCGACTTTCGTAGGTTAAATAGACCGCTTAATGCGTGTGATTCACTGCGACTGCCATTTCTGATTGAGCTGACTTCTTTCTTTGACGCCTCCACTCAGTCTTCACTCCTGTACTCACCAGCAGTGATGGCCGTTTGCTGGTCAGGCTGAGTATTGGAAGAACTGCTTTTCACTTGTCTCATGTTTTCCCTGTGTCTCCTGTGTCTCATTCATCCCAACCCCATTCATTTGCCAGTAAGTGCTATTTTAAAAATAAGACTCAGATACTCCTACCCAATAAAGGGCTGAACACTTCAAAGTTTGAAAAATACCTGATTGCTTGGTGTGGTATAGCAAAAAAAGCAGTGACAGAATCAGAATACCTTGATCTGCCTCCAGAAAGAGAGGCCTTAGAGAGAAATAATTTAACATCCTTGGGCCTGTTTCTTTATGTGTAAAGTATAAACAGTACATTCTTTTACTATACCCATCTAAAAGCAGTTAGGATCAAATGAAATTGAGGTGTTAATTCTTTTTTTATTATTTTCATTTTATTTTTAAATTTTATTTCAATTCCAGTGTGACTATGATGTTTAAATACATGTTAGGAGAGAATTCTTTTTAATCTAACTTTATAGCTGCCAAGATGAAGGTCGGTGATCTCTGATGTCCATTAACATGTGAGTGGATAAACAAACAGAAAATGGTGATGTATCTTTACAAAGGAAAACTGTTCAACAATAATGGGGATATATAAGTTGGAGATTTTAAATGCCTCTTCCCAGTATCTTCAGGTTGTGGTATGTGAGTGTCGTTTTAAGTGTGTTTTCTTCTGGGACTCTTGTCGGGGAGCAGGTGGTGATGAATAGTGAGACAGATGTTCAGTTGCTTTCATTAAAGAAAACTTGCTTAGAATGCCTGGGTGGCTCAGTGGGTTGAGGCCTCTGCCTTCAGCTCGGGTCATGATCCCAGGGTCCTGGGATCGAGTCCGGAGTTGGGCTCTCAGCTCAGCAAGGAGCCTGCTTCTCCATCTCTCTCTGCCTGCCTCTCTGCCTGCTTGTGATCTCTGTCAAATAAATAGATAAAATTTAAAAAAAAAAAAAAGGAAGGAAGAAAGAAAGAAAACTTGCTTAGAATGATACAGTAATTGGAAAAGTTAAGATCTGGGGCACCAGGGTGGCTCAGTCAGTTAAGCTTCTACTTTTGGCTCAGGTCTTGATCCTGGAGTCCTGGGATCAAGCCCCGCGTTGTGCTCCGTGCTCATTGAGGAGCCTGCTTCTCCCTCTCCCTCTGCCGTTCCCTCTGCTTATGCCTGCGCTCTCTCTCTCTCTCAAATAAATAAATAAAATCTTTTTTAAAAGGGGGGGGGAGGAAAAGTTATGGTCTACATCCTTAAGATTTCTTTTATTCCTTGATATTTTTCTGATATTCTTGGAATGAGAAAAAATACTTTTTTAAGTAGCTGGTTTGTGATGAGAAAAAAGTAACAAGTTGCAAAATAATAAAGTGGGTGCAGAAAAAAAATAATATATACTCATATGCAGGTGTATCACTAAATTTTTTAAAAACCATCTTTAATGAGACATCATTTGTATACAGTATAGTTCACCAATTTTAAGTGTATAATTCCATGGGTTTTGACAAATGTATACAGTCAGGTAACCATACCACAATCAAGGGATAGAATATTTTTGTAACCCCCACCTCCAAAAGTTCCCTCTTACCCCTGTCCTGTCTGTCAGTCTTCTCTCCACTCCCTGGCAATCATTAATCTGTTTTCTGGATCTATAATTATGTCTTTTTTTAGGATTTCCTATAAATGAATGCACACAGTGTATAATCTTCTGTGTCACTTATTTCATGTAACAATGATTTTGAGATTCATCAGCATTGTTGCATGTATCACTTGTGTGTTCCTTTTTATATATTTCCTGTCTCCCTTTATCATGCTTCCTCCACCATTCTGAGTGTATGGAGAGTATTTACGATAGCATTTTGTATATCCTTGTCTGCTGATACTCTGTTATTTCTGGTCCGTTTCTGTTGATGGACTTATCTCCTGGTTGATGGGTCATATTTTCCTGTTTCTTTGAATGCGTGGAATTTTTTATTGTCTGCCAGACGTAAATTTCACATTATCGGGGGCTGCACTTTGTTGTATTCCTTTAGGTAGTGTTGGACTCTGTTCTTGGAATCAGTTGGATCCTTTCCAGACTTGCTTTTAAAGTTTGTCAGGGTAGATCCACAGCAGCTTTTAGTCTAGAGCTAATTTCGTTCTATGACTAGTGTGATCTGAGGTCTTCCCATTTGGGGAGGTGAAAATACAAAGTGTCGCCAACTCCTTATGACCCTGGGAACTGTTGACCCTGGTGCTTCTTTCCCCAGCCCCTGGTGGTTTCTTCTCATGTGGACCAGATGGCACTCTGCCAAAGGCTCAGGGGGACCCTGCTACAGACCCCACACCTCTCTCTGCTCCTCTTTCCTCTCCTGTATGCTGCCTGAGAAATCCTAGCCACCTTAGCATCCCCAACGCCGATCTCGGGTGTCCTCACCGGACCAGACTAGATTCCTCTCCCTGGGCAGCAGCCTGGGACCTGCCTCCAGCCAGTCAGGGAGCAATCCAGAGGCTCATGTTTTGTTTTCCTTCTCTCCAAAAGCACAGTCCGGCGCTGCCTATGGCCCAGTGTTTGAAAACATTTTATATACATTTTGTTTTGTGTGCTTTGTCCAGTTTTCTGTTGTTGACAGCAGAAAGGTAAAATCTGGTCCTGGGTACTCTATTCTGGCCAGAAGTAGAAGTCTCTTTTTTTCTAAACATGGAGTGAGCACGTATAGGTATTTCTGGGGAGAAACTTGGGCACAGGGCTCATCAGTTCTCAACATAAGGAAATGTAACGCACTTTAATGCCTGCTTTACTGTTGTGAGACAGGGCTTGTAACTGAAGCGGCTTTCTTCAGCGCTCACAGTGAGCCAGTTGAAGTCAACTTGAATTTATTTGCACAAAGTATCAACTTTGGGTTACTTGTAGCAGACTTATCTAGGGTAGCTTTTCGTCAGAGAATGGATGGGAAAGTTGGTATTCTAAGGACGTTTGGTAGCCACCTGTATTTCTGACCAACTGATTAACTTATCTTTTGAGTTTTATAATATTTATATATTTTTTTAAATGTGAATTTGTTGGCTCTCTAATATACATGAGAAAATAACTGCGACCTTTCCTTGTTTGTGAGTGTTTGTGGTCGAGAAGACCCTAAAACAGTTCTTGGCCCTTTGCAAGCTGATGTTTCAAATTTAGGCTTTCTCTTCAGAACAGAACGATTTCTTGGATGTCTTTTCATAGACTGACCTACCGTACTGTCAAAACCCAGTCCAAATATTTAGTTAGTTAGGAGTTTGAGAAATGTTTGTTTTAAACATTTATATTTTAGGGAAGATGAATAAACTAAGATTAAAAATACAATTTTATGTTATTATGGATACACTACTGCTGTCTGATAGAAGTTTTAGGAAGATGGTGACATAAAATCAAACTTTTTAAAAATACCATCCACATTAAGGTCTTTTTTTTTTTAAGCTTTTATTTATTTATTTGACACCGAGAGAGCGAGAGAGAGAACAAGCACAAGCAAGGGGAGTGGCAGGCAGCGGCAAAGAGAAAAGCACGCTTCCCGCTGAGCAAGGAGCCTCATGTGGGGCTCAGTCCCAGGACTCTGGGATCATGACCAGAGCTGAAAGCAGCCGCTTATCTGACTGAGCCACCCATGTGCCCCTAAAATCAAACTCTTAAGAGGAAAATTTAGGGCTCTAATGGCTGTATATCTGGTCGTATGTGTAAAATTATATGCAGTGAAAGGAATGTTGAAGAATATTGAAGATGAGAGACCTAGATTCTAGCCTCACCTTATCACTGTGTCACTGCAGGCCAGTCACCACCTTTGTGAGAGTCACCTAATCTATAAAATGAGGAGAACAACTGTGAAGGGATGGTAGAGTGAAAATGTTATTACAAAATCTGCTGGCAACACCTACTGGGACAAACCACAAAGCAAGATTTGTTTATATTTCCTGCAGTTTGTTACGTGAAAATATTTTGTGTTAGAAATGAAGAACCGAACACAGAACTGATTGACAAAATGGAGATAGATTGCTGTCTTTTTTCCACTCCTTTTTTCTTAGTATTACTTTGTGTTTTCTTCTTCATGATTTTCCAGGCAAAGAGTGTATCCAGCAGTTAGCTGAAAACACGAGGTATTTCAGGAGACGGCTGAAAGAGATGGGCTTCATCATCTATGGGAATGAAGACTCTCCAGTTGTGCCTTTGATGCTCTATATGCCGGCCAAAATTGGGTACGTTCTGTTGTGGGCTATAGACTGGCCTCTTAAGACTTAGGGCTACTGTGATATTAGACTCAGGCTTGTGTATTTTGTTGGGAAATATTGTCTGGGCCTCACTATGTTAACCATCGAGATTTGCTAGAAATTCCAAATTAGTGGATTCCAGGTTAGTGGATTCTAATTTGTAAGACATGTTAACTTGTTAGTCTTTCATTAAATAAATACTGAGTTTAATGCTCTCTTCTAGGAGATTGGGATAGATCAGTGGACAGAACACAAGTATAAAAATCCCTGCCCTTGGGGAGCTTATGTTCTAACGGGGCAGGAGTCAGACAAATGTAGTAAATAAGTTACATAATTTGTTAGAAGACATTACATGTTATAGGGAAAAGTAGAGCAGGATATGGGGGATTGAGAGTGTCCCGTGGGCAGGCAGATGACTGTATTAAACAGGGAGGTCAGTGGGGAGCAAGGGAGCAGGGAAGGGAAAATGACATCTGAGCTTGAAGGAGCAGAGTTAGCCACTGGGAAAGAGAAGTTCTGTGCCGAGGCCGTAACACGGGAACATGCCTACCCGATTGAGGAATAGCAAGAAGGTGCGTGGAGCCGAAACAGTGCCCCAGGGCTGAGTGAGGGCTGTGAGGTCAGGGCATGTGGTTGCGTGGCCACCCAAGGTGCAGGCTACACCAGTTTCTTCTGTTTGTGCAACTCATATATAACAGAAAGCCTTGTCCTGGAATAGCTTCCAGTGTATTTGAGAAGTCCAGGTGTAACCAAACCAGAAGACATTTGAAAAGTAATATGAAGTGAGCAAATACGATTACTTGCAAATTAAGTGTATGCAAAACTGCATCAGAATTGTAAAAGAAGGGAGTTATCTGCTTAGTGTAGACTCAGTTAAAAAAAGAAAAAACCACACATCTTTTCAGATTTGTAAGTTTTGACTGGATCTTAAATATAAAATTGGATGAGGATCATTTCTCAGGTTTAGTGGTATTCATTAAAGGAGCAAATATTTTTATTCATCTTTGAATCCCCAGGGCCCACCAGAGTCCCTGGCACTCAGAGGGCACTCAGTAAATGTTCATCGAAGTGGATCTCTAGGAGGGGAAACTAAAGCGGGGAGCCTACAAGTAGGGTGATTCCAAAGATGATAAGAGGGCAGTTGGGAAAAGGTGGCCACTGAGGGAAAAGGAGTTCAGTTTTCAACAGGAAGGCATATACGTATTTGGTCTTCAGAGGCAATGCAGAGAATGAACCAAAGCAGAGGAGTGTGTAAGGTTTTTTCTCCTTTAAATGGAATTATCGTAAGTAAACAAAGAGTTGTCTGATCTGAAGGACTTAGTCTAGAACTGTTTCTTTAGCGAGAACTGGGTCTAACCTGCTCTGCAGGGGAGACTACTGTGTGCATGATAATTAAGATTTACAGAGGGTGAGGCAGACTGAAGAAAGAACTAGACCATTTGGGAGGGTCTGCTGAAGATGCAGGGTGGTCGGGGTCAGAGGAAGTACTAGAAAGAGGGGTGAAAGGCTGGCACTATGCAGTTAGTTACTCGGGTAATTAAAATGGGGGAGGGGATTTCTTATTCTCAAAAAAATGCTTTAAAATGCTAAGGGAAGGAGTGCCTTGCTGGCTCAGTTAGAGGAGCATTGATCTCTTGATCTCAGGGTTAAGTTCAAGCCCCACATTGGATAGAGATTACTTATATAAACTTAAAAAAAAAATAACAGCCTAAGGGAATAGTCAAGAAACAAGATAATTAGCAAATAAAATGTACATGAAGTTAGAATTGTGTCATTTAGACAAGATATGTATATGGAGTAAGGTCCCATCCCACCAGTTTGGCCTGGGGTGGGGAGTTAAACAAGATTTGTGGAGTTTGGGCAGTCAGCTGAAGCCTGGGGATGAGGTTGTCTCACAAAACCAAAGGAAACCCTAAATTTCAAAGACAGCTTAACACTCAAGTCAGTCAAAAAAATACCTGGTCTTTGGGACACCTGGTTGGTTGGCTCAGTCGGAGGAGCATGTGACCCTTGATCTCGGGGTGGTGAGTTCAAGTCCCATGTTGGGTGTAGAGATCACTGAAATAAATAAACTTAGGGGGAAAAAAAGAAGTGCCTGGTCTAGAGCTAATGCTAGTCGGTCATTCTGCTAGCAGAAAGAAGTCTGTGTTACAGCAGATCCTCTCCATCCTTAATCTTTTTTTTTTAAGATATTATTTTTTTATTTGTCGGAGAGCACTACCAGGGAGAGCAGCAGGCAGAGGTAGAAGCCTGCTCCCTGCTCAGCCGGAAGCCTGCTTCTCCTGCTCCCTCTGCTTGTATGCTCTCTCTCTCTCTGTCAAATAAATAAGTATTTAAAATTTTTAAAAAATAATTATTTAAACTGCCAAACCTAACATTTCAAGGACAAGATTTTAAACTCATGTTCATTTTGAAGCCTCTGAACCACTTTTATGTGTCAGAACACTTTAAGGCTGTAACGGCAAATTAGTTTAGGCAAGCCCTGTCAAAAATAGGTCTCTGACAACTACATTCTTCACCTTTGTGAAGGAGACCATTTGGGAGAAGACCACTTTAGGATTGAACTGAAGAAGTCTGGCAATTTTTTTTTTTAAGATTTATTTATCCATTTGAGAGAGAGAGTGTGTGTGTGTGAGCCTGAGTGCACGAGCCAGCAGTGGGGAGGAGCAGAGGGAGAAGGGAGACAGGCTCCCTGCTGAGCGCGAAGCCTGATGCAGTGCTCCAGTGTGGGGCTCAATCCCAGGACCCCGAAGTCATAACCTGAGCCAAAATCAAGACTCAGCTGCCCTAACCGACTGAGTTACCCAGGTGCCCCTAAGTTTAAAGATTTTATTTATTTATTTGAGTGAGAGAGATCACAAGTAGGCAGAGAGGCAGGCGGCGGGTGGGGTGGTAAGCAGGCTCCCCACTGAGCAGAGAGCCCGATGCGGGGCTCAATCCCAGGACCCTGAGATCATGACCTGAGCTGAAGGCAGAGGCTTGACCCCCTGAGCCACCCAGGCACCCCAAGGCAATTTTAACTTAAAAGAAGTTAGAAGAGATTTCTAATAGAAGTCTCCAAGTCTGTATCACCTAAGAGTTTAAATCATTCAGGACCACAAGACCTTTGTGCTGTGGTTTATTACTCTTCCTGGTTTCTTTACCCTGTTTTCCCCTCGCAGCGCCTTTGGACGGGAGATGCTGAAGCGGAATATCGGTGTAGTTGTGGTGGGATTTCCTGCTACTCCAATTATTGAGTCCAGAGCCAGGTTTTGCCTGTCCGCAGCTCATACCAAAGAAATACTTGACACTGTAAGTAGACACTCTCACCTTGATGTGAATATATCTATGCTACGGAGGCCTGGATATCAGATGAAATTGATCATTTGTTGATCCTGAAGTTCTTTGAGCACCTGAGGTATTAACTGGTAAAATAGAGGAGGTAGTATGTGATGCTGCTTAAAATATTGCTAATTACCACCCCCCCACCCAAAAAAGCAGAACCATTAGCATTGCCCACTAGACCCTGTGTGATCAGGACTGTGGGGAATTTATGGCTTTGTCTTGTTCCACGCTTTCCCTTATTATGGCTCCTACAACTGTCCCACTCTCTTTGTACTCTAGCTGTTTCTACTATAAGCCTTCTTACATGTTATTCTGTCTCTCTAGAATTTTCTCTCTTGAGTCCTCTCTCTCTGGCTGGCTGACTCCTACAGATTCTTCCCATCTCCACTTAAAGGAAACTTGCTCAAGAGTGTTCCCCCGTACTCTTGCTTGCCATTTCCTTGGACTCTTAACATTCTCCCTTAGTAAATCCTTCCCATCTGGAATTATTTGATGGCAGTCTTCTCCACTAGATAAATCTTGAGGGCAGAGACTAAGTCTCTTTTGCTTGTTCTATATCTCCAGGATGTACCACAGCCAGGCATGTAGGAAGGGCTCATAATTACTGAATTTAATTATGGTCTCTTAATTCTTATCTTGTGATATTCTCTTAACATGCTATTATTTCACATCCAAGACTTTAAATAAGCATTGCTTTCTGGGAGTTTATAGAACTCTAGAATGCAATATCTGCATGAAATTATGGTTGACCTAAACAACACGGGGGGTGTCATGTAGGAGAGCTAACATGCCCCCCCCCATCCCAAAGTAAAAAAAATCCACATGTAACTTTCACCTCCCCCAAAACTTAAGTACTAGTCAGCTGGAAGCCTTACTGTTAACACACACAGGCACTTTACACATATTTTGTAAGTTATATGTATTATATACTGTAGGCTTACAATAAAGTAAGCTAGAAAAAAGAAAATGTTATTAAGAAGATCGTAAGGAAAAGACATTTATAGTACTGTATTTATTGAAACAATCCACATATAAGTGGACCCACACACAGTTGAAACCCTTGTTGTTCATGGGTCAGCTGAGGTTGCCAGAAGGACCCATTTATTGGAGAGTTACTAATCTGAAGGAAGAGAATGGATGCATGTTAAGGGTTCATTGTAGCAGATTAATTGACTTCTTTTTAATTTTTTTTAAATGTATTTATTTGTCAGAGAGAGGGAGAGAGAGAGAGCGAGCACAGGCAGACAGAGTGGCAGGCAGAGGCAGAGGGAAAAGCAGGCTCCCCGCCGAGCAAGGAGCCCGATGTGGGACTCGATCCCAGGACGCTGGGACCATGACCTGAACCGAAGGCAGCCGCTTAACCAACTGAGCCACCCAGGCGTCCCAGATTAATTGACATTTTTACTTCTGGGCCTCTGAAGACTGATTTTTCGTCCTCATTTCTGTAAAACAAAACTTCCGGAAGTACAAGTATATTCTTCATCACATCCTGACCCTGGAAAATTGGATTCCGTTTATTATTGCTGCTGTATCTTCCTTTTCCTTTATTTGGATTGTGCCTTTCAGCTTTTCTTCCATTTTCTTCTATTTAGATGTTCAAAAGTTTGTCTTGCCTTAAAAAAAAAAAAAAAAAAAGAAAAGTTTATATGGGACCGTTATGGGGCCCCAGGTAGCCAAAACAGTATGGAGAGAGAGAATCTAAGTTGGAGGGGTCAGACCTCCCGGATATGAAACTTACTGCCAAGCTGCAGTAGTCAAGGCAGTGGGGCACTAGCGTGAGGACAGACGTGAGGCCAGTGCTGGAAGAGGATTGAGAGTCCATGAATACACTCGGGCGTCTGTGGCCACTTGATTTGCCACAGGAAAGCCCAGATTCGTTAGTAGGGAAAGAATAGTGTCTTCAACGAACGGTACCAGACAGCTGGATAACCACATGCAAAAGCATGAATTGGGAGCCTTACAACATGGGTGAACCTTGAACACATCATGCTAAGTAAAATAAGCCAGGCACAAAAGACCACATTATGAAATGTCCAGACTAGGCAAATCCATAGGGTCAGAAAATAGACTGATGGTTGTCAGGGCTTGGGGAAGACAGGGAGGAGGATGTGAGTATGGGGTTCCTTTTTTTTAAGGTGATAATACTTTAAGATTAGAAACCGATGAAAATCGTACACCTCTGTGAATATACTAAGAAGGTGACTTTAATGGCATGTGAATTTTGTCACAATGAAACTTATTTTTAAAAATGAGAAAGGCAGGGTTATCGATCAGCTCCGGGGCACACCTGTCCTAGAATATTCTCTCCAAGGACCAGACTTAACTCTATGATTTACACGATTTTTCCCCTAAGAACCCATCTCACCCTGGGACCCGGGTTGAGTGTAGATGTTTTGCTAACAGATGGCGATACTTGCAACGGCCCCTTATTCCTGCTCAAACCGGGTGACCCACATAATGGCCAACTAGCAGTGTCTAGTTACAGTTTTATGTAAATAAAACCTGTTTATCTAAAATATTTGTTATGGGATCAGAGGAAATCATGGACTCTAGATCCCTTTGGGCTTCTGTAAGTTTTTCTATTCATTTTCTTTTTTACATCAATGAAAAAGATATTCTAAAGTCAGTGTTCATAAATGTCTTTCACTTTGTGATCTTAGTAAGTCATGTGTTGTTTTAAATTAATCCTATATCAGAGGTCAGGGGATAAATGGTTAATGGGTTCCTCCCAGCTGAAATTCAATCTTAAATTGTTTCCATATGGAGCTTTCAGTTAAAACTTTTCTCAAAGATACCACTGGGTTTTTTTTTCTTCTTTTTTCTTTTTTTTAAATTTATTAGAGAGAGAGAGAGCACAAGCAGGGGAAGCAGGAGAGGGAGAAGCAGGTTCCCTGCCGAGCAGGGAGACCGGTGTGAGGCTCGATCCCAGGATCCTTGAATCATGACCTGAGCCAAAGGCAGAGGCTTAATTGACTGAGCCATCCAGCCGCACCAAGATACCACAGCACTGAAAGCATACTGAGTCCAGCTCTTTTTTTTTTTTTAAGATTTTATTTATTTATGATAGAGAAGGAACACAAGCACAGGGGAGCTGGAGAGGGAGAGGGTGAGCAGGCTCCGCACTGAGCAGGGAGCCCAATGCGGGGCTTGATCCTAGGACACTGAGATCATGACCTGAGCCGAAGGCAGCCACTTAATGACTGAACCACCCAGACACCCCTTAGGTCCAGCTCTTAATTTGCTTTCTATATTTTCCGCATTTGGAATGAAGAATGTTTTCTTATGCTAGAATAAATAAGGAATGCTATTTATTGGTGGAGGTTTTTTTTCTCTCTACAAATGCTTTTTTTTTTTTTTTAAGATTTTATTCATTTGAGAGAGAGAGAGAACGAGCGATGGTGGGGAGAGAGAGAGAAGCAGACTGCCTGCCAAGCAGGAAGCCCAATATGGGGCTCTATCCCAGGACCCCAGAGATCAAGACCTGCGCTGAAGGCAGACACTTAACCAACTGAGCTACCCGGGCGCCCCTACCTACAAACATTGATTTTTTTTTTCTTTTATTTCTTTTTTTAAAAGATTTTATTGAATTATTTGACAGCGAGAGATAGTGAGAGAGGGAACACAAGCAGGGGGAGTGGGAAAGGGAGAAGCAGGCTTCCCGCTGAGCAGAGAGCCCGATGCGGAGCTCGATCCTAGGACCCCAAGATCATGATCTGAGCCGAAGGCAGATGCTTAACTACTGAGCCACCCAGGCACCCCCCAAACGTTGATTTTTAAGTTAAATTTAGGGGCACCTATGTGGCTCCATCAGTTTAGTGTCTGTCTCTTGATTTCAGCTCGGGTCATGAGATCTAGCCCCACGTTGGGCTCCACACTCAGCAGAGAGTATGCTTGAGGATTCTTTGTCCCTCCCCCGACTCATTCCTTCTCTCTTCTCTCTCTCTCTCAAATAAATCTTTTTCAAAAAGATCAAAGTTAAATTTAAGAACACAGAAATATGTGTTTTACTAATACTCAACTGACTGACTCCTGTTATAAAGTAGAAGGTGTGCATTTTCATATGAAATTATGACCACAGGAGTGGACAGAAGATGTCTGTGATGTGATGGGAAATTGGAGAGAGCCCTATCTACAGAGCTAAGGCCCTTCACCCTGGACTTGTCACATTATCCCCTGGGTAACGTCCCCAGGCTCTGAGGGAGTGAATTACAGGGCTGGAGAGACACTGTGGAAACTGCATTGTGTGGCCTGCGTGAGGTGCTTTTATCGAAAAGCCTTAGAACCTAAGATTATACTATTTTTACAGTCTTCTTTGGATTTCTCCGAGAAGTATCTGGGGCTTCGAGTGTCCGTGTCCTTCTTTTGGATTTTTCCTGAGAAAGCGTGAACACGTATCCTCCTCTTGTATTGGGATCTTCTGTTCTGACCCTTTGTGCTGTGCTTTGGAAAGGTTACCCCTGTGAGCTGATGGGTGTCTCAATCAGGAAGAGACTTTTCATAACTTTTCGTAGTGCTTGAATTTTTTTTGAAAAACAAACGAGCAGGTTTTATAAGAAAGAAAATTATACTGAGATAAGTAGTTTTTGATGGGAAGATACGACAATCTCGCAAGGTTAGGATTTTAGAGTTCAGACTCCTGCCTGAGTTGAAGTCCTGGTTCCGTCCATTCTTGCTACCGCACCCCCACCTTGTCCATGACCTACCCAGAGTCACCTAATGGCTTCCCCGCTTTCTTACTAAGTCTGATCCGCGATGCACCATGGGAGCTCTCGTCACCTTGTGTCTAGGAAGCATCTCAATGCAGACGTCCCATCAGTTTTTTTTGTCGTGAAATAGAAGCTGCGAGGACTGAAGTATGAGAGGACAAAGGACAGTGGTAGCCAGCCTGGCAAGTGCAAGGCGCATGTTCCTTTTCTCCTCCGTATAAAGACTTTGATGAACGCTACCCTTTACCCTGCGTAACTGCTTTTCACAACCCGTTAGTCATGACCGGCCTGATGTCCTTGCTCAAAAAGCGGCTCTTTCCACAGCTGCCCTGTAGTCTGATCAGAGTTAATGCACTAGACACACACAGTCCCACTAGAGGATAATATTGCCATGAATGTTTTTAGAAACGTTAACGCCCCAGGCATGCCTGCGTCCTGCTGGCTCCGACTCACCTCTGCTCCCCTGTGTTTTAGGCGCTCAAGGAGATAGATGAAGTTGGGGACCTGTTGCAGCTCAAGTATTCCCGTCATCGGTTGGTGCCTCTACTGGACAGGCCCTTTGATGAGACAACCTATGAAGAAACAGAAGACTGAGCCTTTTTGGTGCTCCCTTGGAGGAACTCTCCCTCACCCAGGACAGTGTGTGGCCTTTCTGAGCCAGTTCCAGGAACCATACTTCTGTGGCCATCTCACGCAAAAGACATTTCTAAATGGCATTTTGTAAATAGTAAAAAACTGCTTCACATTCTTCCTTTGCTACGTTTCACCTTTAAAAAAAGGAGGTGACCCACTCTAATTTTTTGTCCATTAAAAATGTTTTATTTTATAACTCTCCTTCTTATGAAATCACGCTGACCCTAGCTTGGCCCTGTTTAACCACACAGGCCGTTAGCCTCTCCTCGCCACCTGCAGACTCAGCCCACCCATAGCTCCGCTGCCCCCAGCACCGCAGCCTCCAGACTCCCCCAGCCCTCCTCCCCAGGGAGCAAGTGCCTTCCACTTACTTCCAGTCCAGGTCTCAGAGGCCACCAACCTTGGAATCCTTACTAAACCAGTCAAGTATTCAACCAGAGTGTACTCCCTTTCGTCCGAAGTTGAGCTGTTTAAGGAAAACCGTGAACACTAACATTGCTAAAAACCGCCCCTTGTCATTAACTCCCCCTGGCCAGGAGCCTCCCAAGGTTTCGTCTTGTTCTGGTTACCGGGTGGTTTCTTCTTTCACCATCAGATATTGGTAATGGTCACTGTCTGAGACATAGGTCCAATTTCTGGGTTCTTCTAAGCTCTAAACTAACACTCCCACCTGCTATTTAAAATGCTGGAATTGTTCAGAAAACACTCACATCCACCCTGGCCAGACCCTTGTGGTGAGGCCGCCTCCCGCCTCCCTGTGTGTTCTGTGTACACGCTGCTCAGCCAGCAGGGGGCGAGGGCCGAAGGGACAGAGCTGGGGGACAGAGCTGGCAAAGTCTGTGCGAGCTTCCTACTCTGCTGTCTACTCTTCAGAACTGTGACCGCCTCTGCCTGGGTCTGGGTCCGGATCAGTATTTAAATTGATAAAGGAAAATGTTGGTAAATCCCCTGCTCAGAAATCATTTGTCATGTTCCTGTTTAAGGATTAAAGTTATTACCTTACCCGTTTTAGAAGCTGACCCATTTAAACGTTACTCTTCTGAGTGCTAGTTCTCCTTTACTCTTAATGTCCTAAGACAATTCTAATCTGGCATCTGGGGTTTAGGGTCTCTTTTTTCTTTTTTCTTGTTCCTCCTCCCCCCACCCCCGCCCCGAGAAATTCTGAACACATTTCTCTTTGCTAAACTGGGATCCTCTGTTTTGACTCTTTTCATACTAGGTGAGGGGACTAGTTTCAGAGAGCTTTATAAAACTGCTTGACCAAAGAACAAATCTGAAAACCACCATGTTAAAGCTCTTCCTTTTTTCTGTTGACCAAAGCCTAAGTGAAGAGAACTTTTTTTGTTTTTTTTAAGATTTTATTTATTTGACAGAGAGATCACAAAAATAGGCAGAGAAGCAGGGTGAGGGGTGGGGAAGCAGGCTCCCCACTGAGCAGAGAGCCCGATGCGGGGCTCGATCCCAGGACCCTGGGATCATGACCTGAGCCGAAGGCAGAGGCTTTAACCCACTGAGCCACCCAGGCGCCCCAGTGAAGACAACTTTTGATGTTATTACACCCATGACCTGCTTGTCTTCTAGTAGCCATCGGAGTAGTACGGGGGAAGGCTTGGGAACAGCATGGAAGAGCCCTGTGTGAAGTTAGCTTTGCACGTCTCTTTTTGGAATCCCTCCTTGTGTTGGTAGAGATTCTCCTGTGCTCTCTCAGCTGCGGGGCTTGTTCTGACACATGCGGTGGAGATGGGAAGCAACCGGACTGTCGGTGAGGGTTTGCTTCCCTGTCTTAAGTTCTCTTCAGTCACTCTCAGCATATGAGAGCCTTCGGCCTTTAAAATGTTCCAAGGTTCTGTTTTACCTTTTTAAAGACTAGAAAAGGGTGCATCAAAGAACCAAATAGAAATGCAGGGACTGTATTTAGCATGGACAAACTGAAGTAAAAAAAAGACATTGTGGTAACTAAGTCACTAGCCCTGTAGAATAAGATACAATGCTAACCTTCGCATCTCGTTCCTCACCGTAGAACCCTACTAGAACACCAGATAGCTTTTGCACTGCAGTCACTTACCAAATGGTGTAGGGTTTGCAAAAGTCCCAAAGTTCAAGCAATGAACTTCACCTTACTACTCTTTTTACTTTGGCTTGCACGGAGTCACTGCAATTTCAAATGTCAATATGGGCATTTAAATACATCATTCATATATATATATATATGTATATATACATATATATGACATATATTTGCTGGTGCAACGTTATGTCAGAATAAACGTAGTTAAGTTACAAGTTTATTTTGAAGAGACAAAACTGTGATCCACAAGGGATCTCTGCTTTCTGGAGGACAAAATGTTCTACATGCTGGTTGTCTCTCAGAAACTGTGATATAGATCTAGGGTCCAGTCATATCACAGGCATCATTATTTAACAAAGCATTGGGGGACATGCAGGTGTATATAAATAAATAGAGTCACTGGGAATGAGTAGACCTAAGTGTTGTGTCGTGCATGGTTGAAGGCCGCCTGGGTCATGAGTCAGATGGGCTGCACACAGGTGTTAGCTCACGTTTCCACCAAAGCAGATAGTCGGAGTCAGTCAGTAGAGATATGACTAATCCTTACCACTTTTTCTCATCCCTCTTTCTATTTAGCATTGCCTTTATCCATTTCAGGCTTATAGGACCTTTTCCGGCAGATCACATTAGAAACCAGGAGACTTCTAACTAGGAGACATCAGAATCACAAAGAATGGATCAAGAGGCAGTGGCAGACTCTCCTCCCACATTTATTTGAGAAGTTTTACCCTAAAATATGGCATGCACTCTACAGTAAGTAAATAGTGAAAGAGTGTGTTCAGGGGCAGAGTCCTTGGAGCACTTTGAACTTCTTGTTTTGCTCTGGAAAATTTCTTCCCTTTAAAAATCATCCCAGTCCCCCGAACCCCGAAGTCCTGCTTGCTTGTTGGAAGAACTTGGCATCTCAGTCCTATAGTTACTATCTTAAACTTTCACGACAGGGCGAGGGCTTCCGATGGTCAAAACACGCTTCTTCCTGAAGGAGTCACAGAAGGTGAACAGAAACGCCCCTGAAAAGGGCTGAGGGTTGGAAGCAAACATTGAGTCATGGAACCACTACATCAAAAGCAAAACAATGGCTGAGGGCTATGTGTTTGCTAACGCCCTTTCAGCAGCCCAGGAATGAAATACTGTGCCAGTGATTTGTCGCGGTCATCCCTCTGTCCTGCATGTGGCCTTTCCTTCTGTACCTTCCCATTCTCGAGTTTTAGAATGTCAACTCCGGAGAACACCTAGAAGGTGGTGCTGTGTTTGGAGGACCGCTGGGTCAGATACCCTGTCCTGGAACACCCAGCCCTACATTTCCGGAGGAGTCTGGGGACTTCTTTCTTCCCTACTTGAGGGAGCCTGTATCTAAGTTTGTTATGACTAGTCCCATCTAGCTGAGTTTTTTAGTGTTTAATATGCTTTGCTTCATTTCTGTTAGTGAAAACCAGGAGGAAGAATGGCTCCCGTGGAGAGATTTCCTGGCTTCTTAGGGAAGGCGGGAAAAGCAGTGCCATCTACCACTACCTGCCTGTTTCTCCCCCCAGCCCTGCTCCCCACCCAAACTGATGAGGCTCTGTGGCCCCTAGTCGTCCTGGATTGGGAAGCAGCACAGGAACGCTAGTCCAGCCATAGGCTGTGGAGAAAAAGAATGTGGATAGTTCTTATTTTGTAAGAATTTGTAGATACAACTGACCGGCTCCGGGTTCTCTTGTATGAAGAACTGCTGTGACCTAATTCCCAGAGTGTCTTTCCTTTCCTGGTGTTTGAGGCAAGCCAAGATGGGCTTTCATCTCTGCTGGCTGTAAGCCGTGTGGTCAGCAAAGGGGGAAGAGCGTAGGGGCTTTTCCTTCAGAAGGTCCGTCTTCATGAAGATCAGCACTACTGAGCCTTTCGCACAGGTGAACTCGGCATCGCCCAAGGGGGTCGTGAAGGGGGAGTTACAAAAATCAAATGATTCTTCGTGGCCGTTGAGCAGCTCCTGGCTTAAATGCAGCCCCAGAACCTAAGGGTCTGCAGCTACCTGCTTACCATGGAAGCTTAGTTAGTGCTCAGCCGGCAGGCATCTCGATCCATTAACCGGCTAATCAAAATACCTTCCACGTGGAGAAAAGCATATCTTATTCTCTGCTCAACTTTATCCACGGGAAATGTAGTGTTTAGGCCCCTACCCAATTACCATGTGCCCAGATAGCCTAATTAGAAGGCTGGCTCCCTGCCTTACCATAAGAAATGCCAGGAAGAGCCTATGATCCTGTTGCTTTTAATTAGGAAAAGGTTGCCCCTTTTGTCATTTCCAGTGACTTCTGTTCTCCAAGCACCTTTTGTTTTAGGCGGAGTCTTTTGGGGGTGACAGGGAGTGGGAAGGCAAAGGAGTTAGCTTTCGGACCTACTGGAGTTGTTTATTCTAGTCTTCTCCAGCCTGGAGGCATTCTCAGTCGGGGGCCCCCCCCCCCCCCGGGAGTGGCCTGATGGGGCAGCCATGGGCAAGGTCTTGTTTACTAGAAAGTACACAGGATAGACGGCCCTGAACTGTGACTCTGGTATGATGAGTTCTGATAAACTGACCCTGAAGAACGCATTGGTTCTGCCACTGCGGTTAGGCGTTTTTGATGAAGCAATACCCAAAGCTCCGTCCCTTTGGAGAAGTTGTGAGGAAGCCGAATGCAAGGTGAGGACAGGAGCAGTCCCCTGATGTGCCCGGTGTCCTTCCTTGTTGCCATCGCCAAGATCTTTTGTTGGCCTTTATTTTTCCATTGACCAATTTACCTGTAAACTGGACTCCGGAAGGGGTGCTGTGAAATCCCTCTCCTTTGCTGTGATGCTTGTATAATCTGAGAAAGCGAGAGGGGCAAATGTAAATAAAAATTTTTAAATTCTAGTACTGTATTAAGATGTCACTCTTATCTCTTTCCCCCTTACCCCGTCTCCCTTTTTTGCCGGATGATTTTTTTTTTTTTTTGACCTTATTGGATGACTGTGAAGCTCTAAATGATGGATTGGGTTAGGCGTATCCGTTTGAGAGCACATGTTAAGAACCGAAGGGAAACTACTTGAGATGACTTAAGAATCATCCCATGCAAATATATTGTTTTGCCCAAATAAACTATTCAGAAAGCGATCTCTGCCTTTATTCATTCAACCAAGGAAAACTGAGTGCTGTTTCCACACCAGGCACTGCACGGAGCATGACCAATACCAGCCAGCAAACAAATAGTAAACAAATAACCATATGGACACACATCATTTTGCAAACTGATAAGTGCTGTGAAGGAAGAGTAAGCAGCATTATAAAAACCTGTAACCAGTATGTGGGCTAGAGGTGACAGAGAAAAGTTCTAAGGCATGGAGGATCCAGAAAAGTGTGGCTGATGCTCCAGGAGCAACAGGGAGGATGGTGAAGGGGCACAAAGATCTGCTGCCCTGGGCTGTTGGGTGAGCAGTGATCGTACGCGCTGGGGGGAACCAGGGAAGGGTTGCCAGCATTGAAAAAGATCACTAGTGTGCTCTTTTGGTAAGCCTTGGCAAGTTGGTACAATGTATATGGACATGCAAAGGACCTAGACCAGCCAAAACAATTTTGAAAAAGAAGTTGTACTACCTGATTTCAGAGCTTTGTACAGAGCTGTAGCAACCAAGACTGCATTTGGCGTTAGAATGGTCTGAGAGAACAAATAAGACATCATAGAAAGTCCAGAGACATTGCTCGCTTCAGCAGCATGTATGCTAAAATTGGAATGATGCGGGGAAGAGAGGCACGGTCCCCGCACAAGGATGCCATGCAAATTCACAAAGCATTCCATATTTCCAAGAAACGTATACAGTCGCCCTGAAACTAACATAACACTGTATGTTAACATACTAGAATGAAAATAAAAAGTCCAGAAATAGACCCACATATATACGGGTAGTAGATTTTCAACAAAAGTGCCAAGTTAATTCAACTGAGAAAGTACAGTCAGCTAATGGTGCTGGAACAACTGAGTATTTGGGGGAAACGACCTTCAACCCTTACCTCACATCATATACAAAAATTTACTCAAAATCATAGATCCGAACATCAAAACTATAAAATTTCCAAGAGAAAATAGAAAATCTGGTTCCTTGGATTAAGCAACAATTTCTTGGAACATAAAAAACATGCCTCAAAAATACTAATATACTGTACTTCGTCAAAATGAAAACTTTAAGACTCAGTAAAAGGAAAATGCAAACTCCAGACCAGGCTAAAACATCCACAATATATATCTAACAAAGGCTTTCCATCCAGAGTTTAGAAAGAACCCTTAAAACTCAATAAGGTAGGGAGGGTGCCTGGGTGGCTCAGTCGTTAAACATCTGCCTTGGCTCAGGTCATGATCACAGGGTCCTGGGTTCCAGCCCCGCATTAGGGCTCCCTGCTCAGCATGAGGCCTACTTCTCCCTCTCCCACTCCCCCTGCTTGTGTTCCCTCTCTCGCTGTATCTCTGTCAAATAAATAAACAAAATCTTAGAAAACAAAACACCTCAATAAGGTAGGACTAAAACTAAAAACTAAGGCAGAACTGGGGCGCCTGGGTGTCTCAGTGGGTTAAGCCTCTGCCTTCGGCTCGAGTCATGATCCCGGGGTCCTGGGATTGAGCCCCACATCGGGCTCTCTGCTCAGCAGGGAGCCTGCTTCCTCCTCTCTCTCTGCCTGCCTCTCTGCCTACTTGTGATCTCTCTCTGTCAAATAAATAAATAAAATATTTAAGGAAAAAAAAAAGGCAGAACTAAAACTAAAAAATAGGCAAAAGGTTTGAATACTTTTTTAAGATTTTATTGAGGGGGGGGCACCTGGGTGGTTCAGTCGGTTAAATGTCTTCCTTAGGCTCAGGTCTTGGTCTCAGGGTCCTGGGATTGAGTCCCACACAGGCTGCCGCTCTGTGAGGAGTCTGCTTCCATTCCCTCTGCCCCTACCCGGCCCCTACCCCAGCTCGTGCTCTCTATCTCAAATAAATAAATCTTTAAAAGATTTATTTTTTATTTTTTATTTTTTTTAAAGATTTTATTTATTTATTTATTTGTCAGAGAGAGAGAGAGCAAGCGAGCACAGGCAGACAGAATGGCAGGCAGAGGCAGAGGGAGAAGCAGGCTCCCTGCCGAGCAAGGAGCCTGATGTGGGACTCAATCCCAGGACGCTGGGATCATGACCTGAGCCGAAGGCAGCCGCTTAACCAACTGAACCACCCAGGCGTCCCTATTTTTTTTATTTTTTAAAAGATTTTCTTTTATTGAGAAAGAGCACATGCACAGGCATGCCAGGTGAGGAGCAGAGGGGGAGGGAGAGGGACAAGCTGGCTCTGCGCTCAGCAGAGAGCCTGATGTGGGGCTTGATCCCAGGACCCCGAGATGGCCACCTGAGCCAAAACCAAGAGTCAGATGCTTAACCGACTGAGCCACCCAGGCACCCTTAAAGATTTTATTTTTTAAGTAATCTCTACACCCAAAGTGGGGTTTGAATTCACAACTCTTCAATCAAGAGTCGGTGGTCTACCGACTGAGACTGAGCTGGCCAGGTGCCCCAAAAGATTTGAACAGACTCGTCACAAGAGGATATGTACTAATGGCCAAAAAAGCACATGGAAAAACGTTCAACATCTCTGGTCTTCAGGGAAAAATGCAAATGAAAACTATAATAAGGGGCGCCTGGGTGGCTCAGTGGGTTAAGCCTCGGCCTTCAGCTCAGGTCATGATCTCGGGATCCTGGGATCGAGTCCCGCATCAGGCTCTTCTGTTCGACAGGGAGCCTGCTTCCCTCTCTCTCTGCCTGCCTCTCTGTCTACTGTGATCTCTCTCTGTCAATTACATAAATAAAATTAAAAAAAAAAGAAAACTATAATAAGATTCCACCACTCCCCCACCCACCAGAATGGCTAAATTCAAAAAAAGTCACGATACCAAGTGCTGGCAAAGATGTGGGGATGAAAAGTGCACAGTCATTTGAGAAAACAGTTTGGCAGTTTGGGGGCAGCAATTTCATTCACCTAAGAGAAGTGAAAACATGCGCACATGTGCACTTGAATACTCACAGCTGCTTTATTCATAATAGCTCTAAACTAGGAACAACCCAAATGCCACCACTGTGAATGGGTAAGCAAAATGTCGTGTGTTCATGCGACGGAACACGCTCAGCAGCAAGGAGGAACGAATGGCTGATACCTACAGTTATACAGACGAGTCTTAGAAACATGCTCCAATGAAGAAGCCAAGCACAAAAGAATACATAAATACCATTCTATTTTTTTTTTAATTTTTAAAAAGATTTTATTTATTTATTTGACAGACAGAGATTACAAGTAGGCAAGAGAGACAGGCAGGGAGAGAGAGGAGGAAGCAGGCTCCCTGCTGAGCAGAGAGCTGGATGTGGGGCTCCATCTCAGGACCCTGGGATCATGACCTGAGCCGAAAGCAGAGGCTTTAACCCACTGAGCCACCCAGGCGCCCCATAAATACCATTCTATTGATATGAAAATCTAGAAAGGCAAAACTAACCTGTGGTGACAGTGGACGAGTGGTTGCTGGGAGCCAAGACTGGGAAGGTAGGAATTAACTGGGTGCAAGAGGCCTGTTGGAAGATCATTCTCAAGAAGTCACGACTCCCTTACAAATATAAAAATGAGCACGAGTTAAAGATTTTATTTAACTCATGAATAAGGACATGAGTAAGAATATGACAAGCAATCAAAGGAGATACTGAAAACAACAGTTATAGAGCAGGAATATTGAAATGAATGTGCAAATGAAGGCAAAACTGGTTTCTTCCATGCGGGGAGAGGTCAGACATAATTTTCATTTCTATAGACAAGAATGATTTTACTTCGCTGTTCTTATCTACAACCTACAGAGCTGTAAAACAGCTCAAAGAATGAGCTGTAAAACAGCTCAAAGAAAGAAAGAATCAGATTAATGCAGATTAATGCAGAATCTAGTTAATCAGATTAATGTTGAACGGTGTTTAGACCATATACTGTTTTCCACTGAAGATAACCAACAGCACCGGTGAGGAGGGAGTGAGAACAAGAGTGGATCCAGCAGAACCAGTCAGGAGGCTTCGACAGCGGTCCAGGTAAAGGGGGGGAAAGGGTTTGGGGTACAGCTGTAGTGCCTGACTCAGAGACAGGCCCATCCAAACGACTGAACTTGAGCCTGACTTTGATCTGGTGGAAGGTGCAGAAATTTGATGAAAAGAAAATAGGTTAGGGGCACCTGGGTGGCTCAGTGGGTTAAGCCTCTGCCTTCAGCTCACGTCATGATCTCAGAGTTCTGGGATCAAGCCCCGCATTGGGCTCTCTGCTCAGCAGGGAGCCTGCTTCCCCCTCTCTCTCTCTGCCTACTTGTGATCTCTGTCAAATAAATAAAATCTTTAAAAAAAAAAAAAAAAGAAAAGAAAATAGGTTGTGTGTGAAAAAGAAGTCTTAAAAAACTAAAGAACCAGGTAGCCTCACCTTTCGTCTAGAAAGAGCCATATAATGTAGAAGGTGCTCAAAGGCCAGTTTCTTTTGGCTAACATTTGAGTGTTTACTGTGTAACAAGCATCTTACTAGGTTGAACCACATGAAATTGCCAGTATTTGACCCCTTGGACCAAAAAATGGCAACTTCATCCTAAAGAAAATCTTTAAAATAGATTCTTATTTGCTCCTTACATCTGCGAGGTAGGTACTCTCCCACCCACATAAACACACACTTTTAAAAGTGAGAAAAGCACCAAGAGGTCCAAGACCTTGCCCAATAGTAACTTCTTAGTAAATGGTGGACGCGGGATTCAAACCCCTGTGGCCAACTCCAGACCAGGGTTGTAAACTCCGGGACGCACTATTGAAAATGCTGCGGAGTCCTGGGCTGGGCTGTTGCAGACAGGAGTGGTTTCACAGCACTGTGCCCGGTCCCCTTTGGCTAAACCCAGATCCCAAGTTTTACCCCAGGGGCGGGTTTCCTGGCCCTCCTCCCCAGCACCCCCAGGATCTGTTATCCCCGCTTTGAAACCAGGCAGCCTTTGTGGCCCCGGAGAGGCCATCCTCCTAGCGTCTTCTGACTGCTCCTCACTGACCTGTCCAAACCCCAACCCTCCAGTCCCGCCCCCCCCCCACCTTGTGTCACTGTGCTTACATTACCTCATAGACCCCATCATGCCACAAGAATTGCCCCCAGGAGTTCCTGATCTTTATCACGGGCTGAGCTTTCCTTTCATGACCTGCGTACCCTACAGGTGAGGAAACCCGCACGAGTGTCTCTGCTAGAGGGAGTGGTGGTCCCATTGTTTTATTCGGGATTAAACTAGGTGACATCCAGGAGCATGGCACCATCTTCTGACCACGACCTCAGACGTGTCTAGCTGCCGGCTGTCCTTCTGGGACTTATGCTCACATCTGAGTCTCAAGTCCCTCTGGGTTTTCGAAGCGCTCTGAGAACATCCTGAGGAAATGGGGCGCACGGCGGCAGGTGTTTCTCTGGGCGGCTCCTCCAGCAGAGGAGCTGGGGAAGCCTTGGGGGAAAGACTTCCTGGCCTTCCTCCCCGAGCAAACCGACCTCCAGGTATAAATAAACACCTGCCCAAGAGCTGAGGGCTCCCGCGCGGGGCTGCGGCACGTCCCCCACCCCCCACACACACCCCGGACCCAGGGGGTGCGAGTGTCCCTGTGCCGTCGGCGCGCCCGCCGGTGGGCGACCCGCAGGAGCGGCAGCGCAGGGCAGGAGCGAGCCGGCCTTCTCGCCCGCCGCGACGTCCCCCGGCCAGGAATTCGCCTGGGGCTACGGCGGCGACAGCCGCGGGGACAGAGGGCTGGAGGCGGCCAGACCAAAGGGAGTCTCCCGCCGGGCGGGGACTGTCGCGCGCGCCGAGGAGCCGCCCCCCTGGGAAGAGCCGAGGAGGTCCCCGGCGCCGACCCGAGAAAAGCGCGGCGCCCCCGCGCTCCCGCGATCCGCGCGCTCCCGCTCTACCAGGAGGAGGAGAGGCGGGACGCGAAGGGACACGCGGGAGACGCTCGCGAGGCGCGGAGGGGCAGCGCGGAGCAGCGCCGAGAGAGAGACGATGCCTGGGCTGTCCTGCCGCGCGGGGCTCCTCCTCGGCGTGGTGCTGCTGGTGCCGCTGCTGGCTTCGAGCGGGACGCTCCCCCAGAGGAGGGCGCGGTCCCTGAGCCCCTCGAGGCTGGCGGAGGTGAGCGGCGGGGCCGGGGCGCGAGCGGCGGGCGCGGGGCGGAGGCCAGGTGCGCGGGACCTGCGGGAGCCCCCGTCCCGGCCGGGCGGCGGGCCAGCGGGGTAGAGACGCCACTGTTGGGCTGAGCGTGGGGCCCGGACCCCATGGGACAGCCTGGCCTCTCCCGCCCGCGGCTGCGTCGCCCTGAGCGAACCTTTCCTGCAGGCCCCCATCCAGGGGAGCGCTCCGGTAGGAGCCGGGACGGTGGGAGGGGAACGCGGCGCCGAGTTATTGGGGTTCGACCGGCCAGTGCAGCCTCAAATCAGACCCGCAAAGAATTTGAATCCCTTTGGGTGTGAATTGAGATGAGAAGAGGTAGGGAGTGGGGTCTTTCAACTTGCAGGGGACTAAGATCAGCCAGGGTCCTTGGTATTACTATGTACTTGGAAGAGCAGAAGAGGTCGCTAAGACCTGACGGGCGGAGGGCACTTTCTGAGCAGCCTGTGCGTGCGCTTTGGGGATGAGGCTGAAAACAGAAGAGCGTGTTGAAAAAGAGTGGTTTAGACGTGGAGAGGAACTACGGTCTGCCAAAACTTGCCTCCTTGCACCAGGGGCCAGCGGTCCAGCCATTCCTCCGTGGACTGCAGTGGGCACTAATCCCCATGGGGTCAAAACCCTCCAGATTTATTCCAGGATATGCAGGCTGGTGTGGCAGGGGGTCTAGGCTCCTCCCATGTAGCTATTATTCTAGGAGGAGGACAGAGTAGTTCTTCTCATTTTCCGAATGAGAACACTGAGAGAGACCCAGTCGGGTGGGGGAGACTGGAGGGTGAGCGGTACCACAGTTTGGGGGGCTAGTAGTGCCCAGGATGCTGAGGCCCTCCAGAGGCGGTGGGAAGCAAGGGCCTGGCCTATACTTGGGGTCTCTATGGACTGGTGTTTATCCGCCTTTTTTTCAACGCTGCCCTCCTAAGGAGACTTTTAGATATTTTCCCTCCAAAATGCCTTTTCCACTGAAATTTTAATACAGTAAATATACTGTTTATGGACTATGGCACTTTAGTATGTTACAAACCATTGTAATATCCAAGACTTTTTGCCTCCAATGTCCAATTTTTGCCCCTTGTTGAGAGTACATCTTATAGACCAGAGCCCCTCAACGTCCACACTCCTGCCATTTTGGGTTGTATAATTCTTTGTTGTTCACTGTAGCATGTGTTAGCAGCATCTCTGGCCTTGACCCACTAGATGCCTACAGCACCCACTCCTGGACAGAGCCAGACATTGCCCAATGTTTCCTGAGGGACACCTCTCCCCCGACTCATCTCCTGCCAACCATCTCTGTTGGCAACCACTGCTGTAGACAAATCCGGAGGAACTGAACAGCCTCTGGCCAGTGCCACCTCCTAGCGATGACAGTGGTCCTACAATTAACTGACTTGTTTTTTTTCCTACTCATTTGGCGTTTTCTATTTTAGTACTTACGGCTTTGTATTGTGATGATTTTTTTATATGTTTGCCAGATCTTCCCCCAAGACTAGCCTAGAGGATGAGTTATTTCAGAGCCAAAGACCTATCCTCAGCCCTAGAATAGGGCCCATCAGAATCCTCAAAAACATGTTAAAGAAAATTAGTGCCACAAAGGAAAAACAGAGCTTGGAGCCCAGGGCCTGGGGTTCTGGTCCCAGTGGGTCATTAACTCATGTATGACTCACCCATGACTTCCTACTTGAAATTGGGGACGGAGGCATCTCCGGGATCCCGTCTAGCTCAAACATTCCTCAGAAGTCTGTGTAATGTGTGTTAAAGCCGTTCTATATCAAGGTGTTAGCTAAGAAACCCCACTGAGATAAGGCAGATTGGTGTTCTAGGGCCACAGGTGATTATGGCAGGAATAACTGACAACTCCAAAGACTTTGAAGAAGCGTTGAAGAACATACCCCACCCCCGCCCCAGATCTAAAGGTACAGGATGACTGAGGGGAAGTGAGCCTTCTCTGGGTCTTGCAGAGTCCATGTGAAGTGCTTTATGTGCTGTTATTTCATTGTCACACCATGCTGACATGGGTGTTATTCCCATTTTCCAGAGGGAAAAATCAAGGCACAGAGCCAGTAAGCCTAACGGAGCTTGGGAGCCAGGACTGTCATTTCAAGAGCTATGCCAGGGACCCTTAGCTTGCTCATCTGAAGTCTTGAAAAGTCTCGAAATCATCAGCATCAGGAACAAAATGTGCCACCCTCTCTCTGGGCAGGCCTATTGCTGAGCCTCAGTTTACCCCCACAATCAAATGGGAGTAAGAGAGCCCGTTCTGGTGGCTAGCCTGCTAGGTGAGAAAGCATGGCTCACGTGTGTGGCATCGTCGTTACATGGATTTGTTGGGGGCTAGACGAGCAAGGATCAGCAGAGCTCCCTCCCTTGGGTGTCTTCTGCTCTAGCTCGGCTCACACCACCACCCAAACAGCCACTGTGCCTAGCTTCTTGCGTTCCTTGCCTTGTTTTCCTCGTTTTAGGGTTAAGGAGATGGACAGTGGGTCTAATCACTAACCCACGATTCTGCAGCTAGTAAGCGGGGAGCCGGGATTGAAACCCAGCTTGGCTTAACTCCGGGACCCTGGACACCTTGCCCTGGCACCCACCACCTTGTGGACAGCCAAGGGAAGACCCAGGGGTGGGGGAAACAGCGTTGAGGACTTGGGGTCACAGGAAGGTGATGGAAATGAGAACTAGGAGAGGAGAGAGAGAGAGAGAGGAGAGCTCCTCTAGGCTGCTAGGACTGCCCCGCAGGAAGGGTCCCCCCTGGGCGGAGCTGCAGGTGGTCCTGCTGTCGAAGCAGGGATGTGGTCCCCGCAGAAGAACACACGCATGAGGGGATGACGGCCTGAGAGTGAAGAGCTCAGGCTCAGAGGAGGGAGCCTGTGGGCCTGGGGCAGCATCCCACATACGGCTGGGGTGCTCAGTCAGCACTTCCATCCTGGGCGTCCTCCAGCCAGGTGCCTGGCATCAAGGACTGGATTGCAGGAGGGGTGTGGTGGGTGGCAGGGTCTTACCTGTCGGGCCGGGGCACCAAGAAGCAGATACTTTCCTGCAGGTCGGCTTTCCTTGGTTGGGGTGTGCCCCACTTTCTAGCCAGGTCACTGAGTGAGTGTGACCCCAGCGTATGTGTGATGCCAAGCCTGTGGCTTCGCTCTCAGCCTCCCCCAGCAGCAGGTTATCTCCTTGGACCTTGACTGTGACCACCGCTCTCCCTCCTGACCATTCTTCCTGTTCAGGGTTTGGAACTACTGGAAAGCTGGTTGAGGGAGAAAGGGAAGAATAGAATGCACGTATGTGTGTGTGTGTGTGTGTGTGTGCGCGTATGTGAGAGAGAGAGGGAGAGAATGGGGGGAAGGGCGTAGATGTTGACACCATTACCCGCATGGACTTGGGTATTTGTGCCAGTGTGAAACTCCCCGTGCAAGGGTAGCAGCTGGGGAAGCTGGTCCTGTGGGATAGGACAGGTGTTCTTAAATGTGCTGGAGCCTCAGAATTCAGGCCATGGGATGCACCCCCCAGAGTTTCTGCATCGGGGGTGGTGCTGGGGACTTCAGACCAGCTAAGATGTAAAGAGCTGGCAGGGCCTGGCAAGAGGGGTCCTCTCTCTCTCGACACCATCTGTCACCACCTCTAGGTGAGGCTCACTGCACACTGGCCTTGTTTGAGGCAGCCCTCGTTCTAACTCAACAACCACACAAGACAGAGACTGCTGTTCCCTTACTTTATGGAGGCAGTATTTAAGGCAGATGAAGTTAACCCGCCCGAGGTCACACAGCTCGAAAGTGTCCAAGTTGGGACTGGAACCCAGGCCATGTGGCCTCCACCCTATACCCGTCACTGCTCCATTCGGCTGCCAGCAAGATGGCGAAAATGGGAGGGCTCCGTGAATACAGAGGTGGTTGTGCAAGGGGGTTGTCGTAAGTGTGTGTCCACACATGTGTGTGTGCACTCAGGCACGGGCGTGGAGATCAGACAGAGCTGAGTTTGAACCCGAGCTCCAGTGCTGTAACCTCGGCGACCTCAGGTCAGTCCCTGACCCGGTCTCAGCCTCCCCGTAGGCTCCTCAGTCACACTGAGAGAGTCATAGTCACCCCTCGGGGTGGCTAGTGTTCACGCGGCCGCTCGGCAATGATTTATCGAGCTCCTCCTGTGTACCAGGCACTGAGCCGGGCACAGGCTGTAGCAGGAACAAAGCAGAAAAAAGTCTTGCCTGCAGTCTAGCTGGGGTGACAGAAGGGACATCAGGGGTCTAGGCCAGGCCCTGGAGGGAAGATGTGCTCAGACAGCACTTGCAGGGCGGGGGGGCCTGGGCTTTCTACCCCCATCTCTGCGGTCCTTTCCTCTGGTTGCCAGCATCTGGCAGCCAGACGACTGTCACTGCCGCCAGGGCCTGCTCTGAGCTGTCACGGCCAGCCTGAGGCGCCCGGGGAGCAAACCCTCCCCTCCCTCCGGGATCCCTCAACCAGTGACTGGCGGGCCTGGTAGGTACGAAGCCCAGCTCCCCACTCCTGGGGGAGTAGCTGAGGCACCCTATGGGACTGAGTTCCACTTGTCACCGTGGTCACTAACCTGAGGGAGCATTTCTGTATTAGCTGCTTCCCATGCCGGCCTCACGCCCCGACTCCCTGCACCTGTCTCCTGGGATCACCTTCCAAAGGAACGACTTGCCCTTGAATTCTTGTGTCAGGGTTGGCTTCTGAAGAAACCCGAACTGAGACGGGTGTCCCCTCTCCACTCCACTCCACTCCACTCCTGGGGTTCCCTGGGCCTGACACACGGGACAGGAGGCCCGAGAGCAGCTTGAGAAGGGTGGCATGTGTGGCTGGGATGTTTAGCCTGGGCTTTCTGTGGCCTTTGTTATCATCAGGTCCACCTGGGCACCAGGGAGTGGAGAGGTTGAAGAGCCTGGAAATGCACATTCTGAGCACCTGCTGGAAACCAGCTCTTTCCCATCACTATTCCCCATTTTACAGATACGGCTGCTCACAGAGGTTACGTCCCTGTCACAGTCCCCCAGGTCAGAAGTCAGGCTATCTGGGGATTCAGACCTAAGCAGCCAGAATTTTTTTTTAAAGATTTAATTTATTTATTTGACAGACAGAGATCACAAGTAGGCAGAGAGGCAGGCAGAGAGAGGAGGAAGCAGGCTCCCCGCTGAGCAGAGAGCCCGATGCGGGGCTCGATCCCAGGACCCTGAGACCATGACCTGAGCCGAAGGCAGAGGCTTAACCCACTGAGCCACCCAAGTGCCCCTAAGCAGCCAGAATTTAAAGCAGAGTTTCCTTCTTTCTTTTTTTTTTTAGTGTATGTATGTATGTATTTAAGTGATCTCCACGCCCAGTGTGGGGCTCGAACTCACAACACGAGATCAAGAGTCACATGCTCTACTGACTGAGCCCGCCAGGCACCCCCGAGACCAGGCTTCTTAACTGGAGCACTGCTGGCATTCTGGGCTTGCTGATTTGTGTTGGGCTACCCTGTGTGTCGTACGACCTCTTGGCCTGAGGCACCCCTCTCCGAGCCACACCAGCCAGAGAGGCCACAGACCCCGATGTCCTGCTGTCCGATTCCTGCGACTGCGTGTCTCTGGGCCCCAGAGGCTGCAGACAGGACCCGCCAAGCCCCGTCACAGGGACAGTTGGTGCCTTGGTGGCCTCGGGGGTGGGAGCTGCCAGGAAGACGACACACGGGGATGTGCCAGGCCTCCGAGATGGCTCGGCAAAGGGGCTGCCTTGTTCTGCTACTCAGCCGTCCCTCCTCTGCTCATCCGGCCCGGCTGTCTACACCCGAGCCCCTTGACTCGGCGGCTGACACCAGGACCAGACTCGGGTGGGCCCATAGGGGCTAATGTGGGACACTTAGAACCAGGAGTCTGTGGACCCCCGCAGGAAGAGGCTTAAGGGGAGAGAGCGAAGAAGGTTTTGATTCTCTTTTCCAACCCAAGAAAGTCACGGTGAGAAACTAGACTGAGTTTAGTTTGCCTCTGATTTGGGCAGTAGACCCTCCACGCTCTTGCCTGTCGTGTCTGAGTATAAGGGAAAGGAGTATGGGCTCTGGGGTGCCTGGAACCCTGACCTGAGCCGAAGGCAGAGGCTTAACCCACTGAGCCACCCAGGTGCCCACCAGCCCGCACATCTTAAAGAGTGGGTCTCTATCCTGGCACAATGTTAAAGCCGCCGCGCCTGGCCCCATGTCAGGTAGTTAAACACAGGTCTAGGGGTGGGTCCGGGGTCTTGATACCCAGGGGATTCCGATGCACAGCTGAGTCTTAAATTGTGACCCCCACGTGCCCTGGGAGACCAGGAAGTTTGGTGAAGAAAACAAGCTGGTTTACAGGGAAGGGAGGACCTCTGCCCCTGTCGTCATCGGTCTTTTCCTTGGTGTCTTGCTCTGAGCTCTCCTTTACCCCTGCCTGTGTCTGTCCCTCGGCAGGAGACCATCCAGGTGGTGGAGGATCCCCAGGCCCAGGTGGAGACGGACCCCCAGGAGGCCTCCATCTGGCAAACTGTCAACAGGCTGTTCTGGGGCATCCTGGAGGGCGAGGAGGGGAGGACCGATCTCAAGGGCAGAGCCCCAGGGGAAAAAGACGAAGAGGAGGTGAAGGAGGAGGAAGAAGAGGAGGGCAAGGAGGAGGACGATTACCCTACAGAGTTCGGCGAGAGTGAGGACCAGGAGGACAGTGATGACGAAGAGTACGTCGAGGAGGAGCCTGGCTTCAGCGGGGCCTCAGGCAGCTGGGAGCAGGGCTTCCTGGCCCTTAGGGACTGGACCTGCAAGGAGCTGGACGGCTATGGTGAGCACCCCCATCTTGGCATCCCCAGCTGCGGCTTCTGGAGGTCCTGAGTGGAAACAGGGCTAGAGGGAGGCCTGAGAGCTCCCCGAGCAGGGGCCACGGTGGAGACCAGGAGCTAGGCCTCTACAAACACCATCATGCCCTAAGTAACAACATTACCCGTAGCTTGCAAAATGTGGGTTTTCTTTTTTTCCCAAACATTTGACCTCCACAACAGCCCTGAGACCCCCCTCAGCAAAGCGGACATTTGTAATTTTATATATATTCATAACTGTCAGTTGCCAACAAATTGGGAAACATTATAAACCCCACCACTCACAACTGACTTCATTTTCAGACTGTGCGGTTTGCATCCTGGCTCTGCCGCTTACCAGCTGAGTGACCTTGGGCAAGTTACTTAACCTCTCTGTGCCTTTTTTCCTTCCTCTCTAAAATGGAGAATGACACAACCCTCACTATGTAAGACTGGGTGTAGAGGGTATTAAGTGAGTTAATACACTTAAAGTGCCTGCATGTAGTAAACTAAATATTGGCTGTTTTTATCAGAAAACCACCTAACAGCCCAGACCATCCAGAAAATGCCCCCTCAGCCCCGGCCAGAACCTCATGACAGCCGTTTTTATGTTTTATGCTGCAGTCCGGGCTTCCCTGGGCTCAGACCTGTTTCATGCACAGTCGCAGCCTTTCTCCCCAGAGCCCTGGCATTTGGTCCTTGGAGGGAGGTGCCGTGCTGAGGACTAAGACCAAAATAATGTAAACTGGCAGAAACTTCAGGCTTTCCAGCTCATCTTCCATGAATTGTCCTTCAACTCCTGGTGCCTGCCTGCTCAGACCTGCCTGGGAAGTGAGGAGAAAGCGGGCTTTGTCAGGACTTTGTCAGGACTCTGGGGGTTCCACAGAGACCCCCACCCCCGCCCCCGGGTCCCAGCCAGCCCTGCGCAGCCTGTCTTGGTGGACGTCGGGTTCCCCAGACCAGTGCTGGGTCCCCAGCATGGGAAGGCAGGATCTTCCTTAATATCCCAGTGTCAGAGTGATCTTGTCAGATGTGGTTTGCACAGAGGTCTGCTCTATGGGGGTGCCCAGCTGAGGGACAGGCGGGGGCTGGAATCCAGCCCATGCTTCGTCCCCTAGGCCAGGAGCCCTGGCAAGGGCGGCATGCTCCCGAGGAAGGGGCGTGTTCTGGTGATGGGCCCCGGTGCTCCCCCGGTGCTCATTCACCCCTGGCTCCCTGCCTTGACTTGGACTCTGAGCATCCAGAGTAGTGGAGGCCTTGGTCTCCCAGCCAGAGGAGGACTCGGCCCTGCAGCTGCGCCTGCACCACCACCAGGTCCCAAGCCTACAGCCTGCCCCCTTGTCGCAGTGAAATGAGCCCCAGGGCCAGACCGGCAGAGGCAGCTGCTTACACGTTGGTGGTCCCCTGGGCACAGGCGCCTTGTCTGAGGGCGGGGCCTGGAGAAGGGAGGCAGGGGGCTCACAGACGCAGCCCAGGCCTAGCCCGTATGCTGTGGGCACTGAGAGGCTAGTGAGGGCTGGGCCTCCCCACGGGGAGCACGGAGGTGCCCCAGGGTCCCACCACCCTGGCTGCCTCTCCTCCCAAAGGCACCGAGGACAAAGAGCCCTTGTGCTTCCCCAGTGAGGGGTGGCAGCCCCCGGCCCACAATGCTCCAGACATGCTCAGTCCAGGTCAGTGGGGAGCTAGGCCCTGCTCCCGGGGGTTTGGGGAGAACCTTCCCGGGAGTGTCAAGCACCACTGCAGACAGGAATCTCACCTCCATCCATGGAGGCAGAGGGTACACATTCCAGCTGGAAGATGACCCTCTCCAGCAAAGGGACCCCGGCCTTTCTCAGTCCCCCTAGCCAGGCCATTGGCCTTCCCCAGCCTGACATTCCTGCTGGGAAGAAGGTCCTGATGGGAGCCACAGAGCTTGGAGGTTGCCCTGTGGGGCATATTCTGCCTGGCTGTGGGATGGGATGGGATATTCTGGCTTCCACTCTCGGTCACTCTGGGGGCTCCCAGGCAAGCTCTGTGTGGGAAGGGGTGCTGTCAGAAACAGGGCAGGGACCAGAACTCTGGAACTGCTCCTTCCAGCAGCGTAGGGGAGCAGGCTGTTTTTACTAGAACATTCTGCACCTGCATCTCTTGGGGTCCCTTGCACCCCACAAAGAGGGAGGCAGCTGCCGACAGGCCCCCTTGCAGGTGGGGCCCATGCTCACTACTGTGAGGCTCCCTGAGCCAGTGGGGTGCGCCTGGCACTGTGTGGGGCTGGGGATCTGCCCTCAGGGAGCTCGGGCCTTAGGAGGAGAGAGACACCCAGCCAGCTTGAGCACTAGGTGGCAGGGCGTGCCCCCACATTCTGGAGCGAAGAAGAAGAAGCCATGTTTTCTGTGTGGCCAGAGTCAGAGGCCACATTCTTAAGGGAGAGAGAAGAGAGGAGGCAGCCTAGACAGAGGGGGCCGCAGGGGGCCCAGAGAGGCAGGGTGAGCCTGAAGCTGGTGTAGGTAAGAAGGAGAATGGACCAATGGTGAAGACAGGGGAACACTTTCTCACCAAGTGCTTAAAACAGCGGTCCCTGCCCTCAGCACCCCGCAGATCCTTCCCACCACCCAGCACGTAGAGGGACAGCCCCTTGGCCAACATCGTTCTGAGCTGTGGCCTCTGGCTTCAGGTTTCCTGGGGAGGGGGCTGTGCGGGAGCCCTTCTCTGTCCACAGGGGAGGTCAGGGTGGGGGGGTGCCCACAGGGGAGAGCGGGGCAGGGGGGCCCGTGGTGCCCTACGGCACCCAGGTCTGGTGTGCAGCCTTCTCTCTCCGGGTGGGCGTAGGTCCTTGATCAACTCCCTCCCCACCGGTGACCGGCTCCCCTCCCCCCTGCAGATGTGGACAACTGCGACAGGTGGCTGAACTGCAAGAGCAACTTCCTGGCCCAGTACATGAGTCAGGTGCTGCAGGAGCTGCCCAGCTGCCCCTGCTCGTACCCGCTGGAGGCCGCGTCGAGCACCGTGAGCCTGCAGGATGAGCGCCTTGGCCGCAGCTTCCGCTGGAAGAATGCGAGCGGCCCGCAGGAGCACCTGGACGTGTACAAGCCCACGGCGCGCTTCTGCCTGCGCTCCATGCTGTCGGGCGAGAGCAGCATCCTGGCCGCGCAGCACTGCTGCTACGACGCGGACAACCGGCTGCTGACCCGGGGCAAGGGCGCTGGCGTCCCCAACCTCGTCAGCACCGACTTCTCGCCCGATCTGCACTTCAAGCTTGACACGTTGCCCTGGATCCTCTGCAAGGGCGACTGGAGCCGCTACCACACCATGTGGCCCCCCAACAACGGCCTGGACTGCGCGGACAACCCGCCCGAGGAAGAATACTTGGCCCAGTTGCAGGAGGCCAAGGAGTACTGACGGGGGGAGCGAGGGGGGGATCTGTGCCCGAGAACCCGCCCCTGCAGACCCCGGCCCTCTGCCCGCACCCCTGGGTAGGTGTCCGAGAACCCCAGGCAAGTCAGCACCCCGGGGGGGTCGGTGGGGGGTTGGGCACAAGGCTGAGGGGTGTACAGGGGTCAGGGCAAGGGATGGAGCTCAGTCCCCAAGGTTGAAGGGTGTACCCGAGGAAGCGGGAGTCTTGGTGGGGGGGTTGCCTTCCCCTGCCTGCTGGGAGGCCGTGTCCCAGCCTGGCCATGCACTTTCTCCCCTCTCCCCCTGAGCTAGGCTCTGTGCACAGGTAAGGGCCGGGCTCCCCAGCACTGCATGATTCCCCGGCCGGGCGGCAGAAAGTCCAGGTCCTGAGGTGCTACTCAGGCTGGCAGCCAGCCTCATGAGCGGCCCCCTCATTACCTCTGGGTGGTTGCACGAGGCCCTCTTGCCCCAGCCCTGCTGGGAGCCGCCACAGACCAGGAGCATGTCCCTTACAGGTTAATCTAGGCTCCGAGCTTCCCTTTGGGAGACGCCTTCGGTGTAGGGCTGAAGTCAATCTGCGGGGCCCAGTGTGGACAGACAGGTTGAGGCGGCTGAGGCAAGGGATGGCTCCAGGCGGGGAACAGGTCAACCTATCCAGGGCCCTCTCTTTGTCCAGCACATCTGTTCTGTCCAGGTTGTAGGTAGGCACATGCAGGCCTGGGAGATGGTGCGGCTTGGGCTAGGCTCAGGACGGTTTCAAGAGGATGTACCCCACGGTGAACTGGGAAACCAGTTCTCTGGACTGGGTTGGTGGCAGGGAAGCACGGGTCTGGGCCAATTCTGTGGTGGAAATGGCCCCACCACAGCCCACCTCATGCTCCGAGCTGATGTTATCAGAGGCACCGAGCTCAGGACTGGGAAGAGAGGTGCCTGATTGGCTCTCCTAGCTCTCCTTGTGCTTCTCCCTGCCCTCCCACCCCCGCCCCTGAACCGTACTTCCTGTCTGTGGAGTTGAAGTGATGAAGTCCCAACTGTCCTGTTCACAGAAGCTCCAAAAGGTGGGGACCTCGGTCCCCAGACAGCTGCCCTGAAGTTCTCCGTGATCCTCCGCAATAAAGCACTTTATTTTCAAATTCTGTCTGATGAGGAATTGGGAGCTTCCGCAGAGGTATAGGGAGCCCTGTTGGCGGCCCAAGCCAAGCCCCCCGTGGGCTTGACCCAGGTGGGTGGGCAGAGCTCCTGGACTGCAGAGGTTGGATGGAGGTGTGAGTCATCCCACACTTCTACAGTGCCTGGCAGGCGGGAGGAGCTGGCCGGACCTCAGGGGCACATTTGCTAGTTCCTGGGGACAGGAGGACTTGTGAGTCAGAGATAAATGGCATGCACTCTAGAGGAAGTGGTTTGTGCTGGGGGTTCTGGCCCAGAGTTGCCCAAAGGATTACAGTTGTAAGATGACGGAAGTGGACCTGCAGTCTGCCTTGGTTGCTACCGGTAACAAATACTGCACTGTCACTCCTGGCACTTGGGGAAGAACAGAGACACATCAGGAAGGAGAATGAGACAAGTTGTGCCCAGCCACCTGGAGATGCTCAGAGAACCAGATGTTTCCATAACCACCACACCTAGAGGTAAGTTAGTCTGGTCCTGGACTACAGTCTAAAAACACTGTGGTGAGACTAAAATATTACAGGGGCACCGAGGGCCGGATCTCAGGTCACCAGAGGGGATCCAAGTTCATTCCCTTTCTCTCGGCTGGGGCAATCAACGTGATTATTAGCACAGGATTTATCCTAATAAAGATAAAGCTGTGCTAATTTAGCACAGCTTTATCTTTTAGCAGAAACTTATTTACTTATTTGAGACAGAGAGAGAGAGGACAGGGGGAGGAGCAGAGAGAAAGGGAGAGAGAGAATCCCAAGCAAGACTCCCTGCTGAGCAGGGAGCCCGAGAGGGGGCTGGATCCCAGGACCCTGAGATCATGACCAGAGCTGAAATCAAGAACCGCCACTCAAACAACTGAACCACCCAAACATCCCGGCAGAAATTTTTTTTTTTAAGATTTTATTTATTTATTTGGCAGACAGAGATCACAAGTAGGCAGAGAGGCAGGCAGGGAGAGAGGAAGGAAAGCAGGCACCCCGCTGAGCAGAGAGCCCGATGCGGGGCTCCACCCCAGGACCCCGGGATCACGACCTGAGCCAAAGGCAGAGGCTTTAACCTACTGAGCCACCCAGGCGCCCCAGCAGAAATTCTTTATTAAGTAAGGAGATAAGGACATCCCAGAGTCTGTTTCCATAGGAATCTGCTAATTCCCCTCCTTTCTGATGTAATTTACCTTGACACTTAAACACATTGTGTAAATTTAATCTGTATCTAATGGTTGTCTGTTACCCAAACTGAATTTAGCTGGCCACGTTTTGATCTGTAATCCAAGTGACAGGTGGAATTGCTATCATGTCAGGCCACAGCTGACAGAAGATAAAGGGGGTTGGAAAGGAGCCTTGAAGGGGCTGGGGAGCCAGTCAGCTATAAAATGATGTTTATTCAAACTACAAAGGAGAAGGAGGTGCTGTGCAGGGGGCTGAGGGCCCAGGACACAGGTGTGTGGAGAAACAGTGATGGAGAGGTCGCTGACCTTGCCAAAGGGAGGATTTGGTGTGACTGGTACCTGGCCCAGGAGGGTCCACCTGACATCCCCCCCCCCCCGCCCCGTTCGGGCCCAGTGTTGGTGAGGTCACTGTCTTGACTCGCTGTTTTTCCTGTCCCAAACACCGGGAGCCCTCTGTGGCCATGCAGCCAGCATGAACACTGCCACTGCCCAGTCCCCAGGGTGGTTTTGGCCAGTTTCTCTCTGGTGTATCTCCTAAAGGGTTCTAGGTTAGGCAAGACCAGTCAGGTTGAATTCTTACCAGGGTTTAAAACAACTGGTACTATGAACGCTTCCTGATCCTGCTGACTTCCCTTGTCTGTTGGAAGATAGAACGGTACAGAAGCCTTTGTCCCGGTAGTCACAAAAAGGTCACAAAATGTGCTTTGTGGTCACAAATGTCCATTACAGTTAGATTTTCTTAACAGGTTGGGATGCTTCTCGAATTGCATCCTGACCCCAGTATCACCTGCCGTATTTATTAAACTCTTAGGTTCATGGGCTACACCCCACACTGAGTCAGAATCAATTAGGGGCGGAGTCCATAAAATTTGCTGACTTTAACAGGTTCCCCCGGGGTGATTCTGAGTGAGGTGAGTCCTTGGCCTATGATTCGCAGTTTGGCCAATTAACTAGCTTTTCAAAATATTTCTAGCCCCAGGGAAGACGCTTGGGCTCTGGAGTCCAGCGGTTGGAAGGGGATGTTTGCCAGATGCCGCCAAGTGCCAGTGTTTCTGTATGTGTTCTCTCTAATGCTCTGATAAGGTGCCTACTGTACCCATTATCCAGGTGAGAAAATGTGCCCCATTTGTAGGAAGGGGCACAACTTAACACAAGTGCAGGCAAGTCTGCAGTTTTTTTTTTGTTTTTTTGTTTTTTTAGCTCTGTTATTCGGCTTTTTAGTCTCAAAAATGCTATCAGTAAAACGGCAGTGGTAAAAACTGTAACAGCCGTCACCAGCACTGGGGAAGTGAACTGTCACTGAGCGTGTCATGGACGGGCGATCTGCCCGATGCTTTGGGTTTTATTAAGGAGTTTGTGATCTCTGCTTCAGATTTTTTCAAGAACTCTAGACTTGGTTAACTCCCCAGCCAGGAGCCAGGGCTCCTGTTTTGTCACTGTTCTGTGTGGGGAGCAGGAGTCTGTCAGGAGGGGCCCCTAGGTTTGATTCAAGCTACCGTCCAGGCTCTTTACCAAAAGGCATCTTTTTGGCCCCCAGGAGGCAGCTCTAATGCCAAACTAGATGCTAATTAGCTCAGTCCACCATTGTTTGGGTAGTTCAAGCCCAGAGTGGCTTTCGGGGGTCTAAATGATCCCCATCGGTACTGGTTTTCTGCTTTGACTACAATGTTGTGGCCAAGTCATGGTGGTAGGATTGGCCTGCAGGCCTCGCTGCCACCTAATAAAAGCAGCAAAAATAGTTGAAGGAAATAGCTGTGCCTGCAGGGGGCCGAGTGTCTGGGTTAGCAGGCGTGGACCCCAGAGGGATGCCAGACGCCAGGGCCTGGCAGGTCCAGGGGAGTGACCCTCCCATCTGGGGGTGGGGGAGGTTGCTTCTTTTGCCACGTGGCAGCCGGAACCCCATTTGAACACATCCCCGCCACTTGGTCAGTGCTCTGTAAACCTGTGTAGTGGAACCAGGGATTAGCAGGAACATTCGTGTCTTCCTCTTTCTGGGAGAAGTAACAGGCCTTCCAGGAGGGATGCCTAACACACCGGCAGCTGTCTGGGGGGCGGGTGGGGCGGTAAACCCAGTGGCAAGGCAGCAGCCAGTGGTGTAGACTCGAGCACCGGCTCTGCAGGTTAGTCTTTGACCCCAACCTCAGCTCTGCTAAATGGCCATTGCCAGGTCTTGGGTATTACTGAAGAAACACAAGATTTGGATTCTTGGGCAACAGAAAATGCTGGTAGTATCTCTTCCCCAAGGCTATGATGGAGGTTAAGCGAGCTGTGCACAGGGGTTACACAGCGTCTGGTACCTAGTGACTGCTCGGGAAGCAGAAGCTGTGAACCTGAGGCCCGCTCCGCTCAGCCACAGCGTGGGCAGCTTTCCGCATCTCACAGCAGCACCCAGTGCTCATCTGTTCCTGCAAGAGGATTTCAGAGGCCACACAGAGAGGGGAGCCCAGGATGCCACCTCCGCCAGCAATAAGGTTTCTGGGCACGGTCCACCCCAGAGCACCGCCCCTGACCCTGTCTTCCAACCGTGAGGGGAGCAGCAGCTTTGTACCAGTCCGCGGAGAGGAGAGCGCAGGAAGCAGCAGCCTTCCTTTATGCCTCTACCCTCAGCCAGAATGTAAACAAAAACCTGTTTTTCCCCCCTTTAATTCAGTGTCTTCAAGGGGACTCATGAGTACCATCCACCCCATCAACACAGGCTGCCAGATGTGCACGTTTTTTAAATTACGTTTATTTAGCGTATGTACACATAAAAGAGAAATTGCCCTCTGATCCCACCCAGCAGAAAACATGCACAAACCCCAGCTATACGTGGAGGGAAGGGGCCCCAGCCCCAAGTTAGTGGTTGGGATGGTGCAATCCTGGGAGTCCCACGCCCTAGTCAGGAGAGGGCTGGGCCAAGGGGGCGCACAGCCCCCCCATCGCCAGGCCTAAAACAAGCGCGCGCCGTAGCCGAAGGTCTGTTTGATGCCCTCGAAGTAGTACCGCTGCCAGCCCTGCCGCGTCCTCTCCTCCTCGGGGGCGGGCACACCTCTGCCTTCCATGCACAGCTCAGTCTCTCCGTTCTTGTCCAGGAAGGTCAAGGTGATGGTGGCAAAGTGCCCTGGGGAAAGGCAGAGAGGACCCAGGATTTCCACCAGGACTTGAGGGGAAAAGAATGAGTTCCGGGGGTAACGGCCACGGGCAAATCCGTATACTTACCTTCTGGCCAAGATTTAAACCTCCACTTCATCACAATCAGTTTCTCAGGGACCTAAAATAATCGAAGAGATCACTCTGTGCTGTGGACCCCCACGTCCCCGATCCTGGCTGGGAGCAGCCATCTGCCTTTCGTACGGAGTCTATCATCCATGTGATTCTACCACTCGGGCACAAAGCGGACGACCACAGAGTTGGTGGCTTCTGCCCCAATCCCAGCCCTGCTTCTCCCCTTACGCTGAAGCAGAGTTGGGTCAGCTGTGCCCAGGGGACATTTCAGTGCCGCAGATGGAAAGCCACTACCCACCGATATGTATGACCCCTCTTCCACAAAGGATCACTTCAGGAAGAACTAATTTTACTCCACTAAGGAAAAAAAATTGGAGGAAAGCAAGAAAATTTAACTGCAACATTCTTGTGGAAATCAAAAATAAGTCTTTGCAAACTGGAGAGATTAGATTTTACCTACGGAGCTGAAAAAAGAAGGAACGATGTATTTTTCTCACCAGAGACCACATCCTGGGTCTGGGGCTAGCAGACACTCACCAGATCAGTGAACTCCCCAGAGACGTTGCCATCTACCAGGTGAAACTTCCCACCTTTGTCTGCTTCCAACATTGCGGGAGCATGGGTAAAGGCCTGAACGAGCTGTGGAAACAAAGGAGGTGGAAGACGATGTCCCTCTCAGTGGGACCCAGGGACCAAGGCAGCTGACACGTGCACGCCTCAGCTCTCATTTCCAAAGGCACCACTCTGCCCAATGACCAGGTTCTATTCTGTTCCACTACAAAGGAACAGCTGCTACTCAAGGCTTTGGCTTGAGTAATGCTTTGTGAATCCAGGATGCCATTCCTTCAGATCCGTTCCCTTTCCTAACAAGAATGCATCTAGTGGTGCCCACTCACGCTACCCAAAACTAGTACATGGGAGGAAAATGTTCACTTTGCTGAGTAGGCTGAACAGAAGGGTCTTTCCTTTGCCTCCGCCTGTAGGAGGAAAACCTCAGAGCTCCGCTTTCCTGGACCTGCTATCCACACAGAGGGGACGTGCCCACAACCCAAGTCACCCAGAACAGGAGATGCCCTGAGGCCTGAAGGACAGGATTATACTTACCTCTTGGGTGGTAAAGACTCTATAGAGCTCCTCTGGTGAGGTCAGGAAGGTTTCTCTAAGGGTGATCTTACAAGTGGGGATTTTGACACCAACAGGTCTGGCCTGGGTTTTTGAAGGAGCAGACTTAGCCTGTGGAGGCGGCAGTGAGAAAGGTTTAGAGGGATGGGGAAACCTGCAGGAACACGGCTTCCAGGACAGGCCTGTGACTCGTCCTCACAGACGTCTCTGCCTCTGGTGCTAACTACCCCAGGGGCTTGGAGGGAATGTGTATGGATGGTTCAGTCAGGACGGGGACTTGCCCAGAATATCCTCGATTCCCACTGAAACCACCAATTCCGGGTGAAGGAGGAGAGACACTCACTGAAAACCCCACTGATCAAAGGATGTGGCAAACCATGAGGTATTTCTGAGGCACTCAGTGTAATTCTCAAAGAAAAAGTCTGTCCTTAAATAGCCGGAAGCAGCCACCTCCCCTCTGAGATTCCCTTCACTGTGCTGACGAAGGGCAGCCGACCAAGTGCTGAGCCTGAGCCACACAGGTCCACCTCCACAAAAATATTTGCTCACCCTGCAAATGTGAAATCGATCCATTTCCTGACAGGCGAATGTAGGGATCTAACCCCGGTACCTTCAGGAGACCTCCACTGTCAAAGCAGGACAGAGCAGCACCCCAGGTGGAAGGAATACCAAAGCCATATAAAAGGTAAACGCTATCCTGTGTTCATAACTTTCTAACTGGCATTAAATGGAGTCAGGAGACTCGGAAGCCCCCAACAGCTTCCATCTGCTCTAGGGGTCTGCTCTAAATGAATAAAAACCAGGTTAAAGAGGAACAAAACGACTACATATTGCGGACTCTGTGAAAAGCACCACGGGCAGATCATATGCCACTCTGGCTTAGAGGTTAAGGTCAGAGAGAAAAGCACATGGAAGGACATACACGTACCTTGCGCTCCTCAGTTTTCAGTGCTGGCCGCCCGGTCGAGTCTATTGCCTCTCCGTTCATCGTAGGCAAAATCATGCCCTGCGTGAACTCTGAAAAGATAAAACCCCCACTCCTGGAAGTTATTTCTTAGTAGATGAGATCTGGGGCTTCTTTAGAGTTTGACAAACATGGCCACCTCACCCCAGAACGAGGTAACGACAGAGAAAGAGCCTATCTACTTCATGCCTTTCCCTTTGGTCTATGCGAGACAGGCATCTGAGCGTACGCTGTAGAATACAGAATGTTAACTAGGGTTGTTTTGAACCCGATTCCACTAGAAGCATCGTAACGTGTTAAATGCGGATGAGGTCTACCACGGACAGGAGTGAATGAATGCAGCGGCACTTGGAGTGACTTCAAGAGGAGGGCAAGATCCCCATGGATGCAGATTCAGTCCCCCTTCTCCGCTCTGCCTTACCTCTGGTAGAGCAGCCACAACTAGTCACCGCACCAGAGCACGTGTTCCCACCAAAAGAGGTGACCTTCTACGCTGGTTCCCTTTGACAGCCACACTACGTTCTCCAACATCAATATCAGAACATACGGGCAGAACTGGAATTCTAAGGGGGAGAGCTAACTGCTGTCTAATGACCCCCATGGGTCCCTGGAGAACGCGTATCAAAGACAGTCCAGGACTGTGCTCAAGCAGCGAGCCTGGGGATGCCAAGTCTAGGTCAGTACTGTCCAACAGAAATACAAGGTCAGCCTCACACAGAATCTTACATTTGCCAGTAGCCACACGATAGCATTAAAACAAGTGAAATTAATTTTGACAATATATTTAACCCAGTCCTCTGCTATCCAAACTATCATTTCAAGGTTATCAATATAAAAAAAGCTATTGATCATTCACATTCTTTTTTGGGGTACCAGGTTTTCAAAACCCACTGTATTTTATACTCAGGGCACAACTCAATTTGGACTGGCCACATTTCAAGAGCTCAACAGTCCATATACTGGACAACCCATCTCTAGATCTTTCCCCTTATTGAGGTTATAGACGGACTTTGAGATGAAATAAGCCCCCTCCCCCCCAATCTTTATTCCTTTGGGAAAGAAAGGACTGTCAGGCCCCTTCATCAGCAGTCTGATGGCCGGGGCTGGGGGCACTACCTCCTCAAGGCATAGGTAACTACTCAAGGGTTACCTGTTTTGAGGGTGCTGATGTAAATTCCCATTGCTTCTCTTAGAAGTTTCACCCCTTCTTCCTTCATTAAGGCCACGAGATTTGTGTCAGGCTCATCTTTGGCAAGGCTCACACTAATCTGAGTGAAAGATCAGAAGTAGGTGGTAAATAACGTGCGGGGGACCCACAGTGTGGAGTGCGGGTGCTGTGCAATCAGGTAACTGCTGACATTTCCACAGGAAATGTGTGAGGGCTGGGGTATTTTTTCCAATCCCCATGAGTGTTCCTACACAGGTTCTCTCTGTCAAAGCCACGGTGGCTAAGTCAGAACCCAAGTGACTAGCTAAAACAGAGGAATTAAATGAGCATGAGCTGTGTGGCAGCTCCCAATGGCACCACAGACCTAGGAAATCATCTGCAGACTGAGGCTCTGAATGCTGGGACTCAAGCCTGGGCTTTAATCTTGAACGACAGGTCATTTTTCTCCACTGGAAAGAGAGGATGTGGAAGACTCAGATGAGGAATTAGGAAGCACAAACCTCTACTTCATCCACACTGTTTTCATCAGACAAATTGGGGATCTCCACATGTCCCTTGTACTGCACTCCAGACTTAGAGGTACCTGTCAAAAGCAATGCAAGGTCATTAGTCTCTCCTGCAGGCAAAGTCTGCTCTGAGGTCCTAACTACTCCTTTGCTTATGCTTCTTTTGAACTACCGAACTGACCCTCTTTATTCTGAGAATGCCAGATGCAATCAACCCTCCCTCCAATTCCTCAGAAGAAATGTCTTTCCTCATTAAATCTGTTGAGACCAACCGTGTCATTACTGTATGGGACTGAGAGCTATACGGACGTGGCGCTAGCGTGAATTCGGCCTGGGAGCATTTGGGTCAATGATCAAGGCCGTTCTGCTAAGATGCTCGCTCGGAAAATGGAAGTTTGTTCCAATGCCACTGACATACTAGGGGATAATCTGATCATAGCACGAATTTCCTGCTCGCTAATACGGGATTTCTTCGTAAGAAACACTAGGTGAGCACACAAAACCACACCCGGCCGAAAGGATCTGCACAGGAATACACAAGACACACACTTTCCAAACACTCATCTACTAGCAACCTCAGGGGCCCACATCTTCTGAGCCAGGCCACCCACGCTGGTGTCATCGTGCCCCCTCGGATCTCAGCTGACCCCCTTTCCACCAATTCACAATAACCCGCCTGCTGTAAGCCTTCTGATGCCCACTCTCACAAGTGAGCTTCAGGTCTTTGTCAAGGGAAAGCAACACGTTTACTGTATCTAATATATTTCTTCCCAACTAACGTGCAGAGCTGTGCTATCAATTTTTACATTCCTACGTTTGAAAAAATGTGTCACCAAGGAAGGTTTTAGGTGTTGGGTCCTGTCCCTAACCCTATCTTCCCTATAAGCCCTGTGGTTTCGGTTGAGCAATTTTACACAGTATGGTAATCTCTAGAACACATGGGTGACGTTATAGCAGAACTGACTATATTTCAAAATTAACCAGCAAGTCGTTTATCTTCACTTCTCTTGACCTCAGCGTCTCAATCTATAGAAAGAGGACTGGGCAAGCGGTCACCTAAGGGTCCTCTCAGACTACGATACTTCGGTAGTTTTTTTTAAAAAGTCATGAACAGATAGATTTTCTTTCCCCCCTCTTTATTACCATTTAGTTGAGAAATGCTCATTGAAACTTAAATCGATTTTAAGCTTTGCTCCTACATGTATTCCTTTAGCTTTACTGCCTTTTAAAATTCAGCCTCCCAACTATCGGAATCATCTAGGTGGGGCACACACATGGCTCTAATTCTCTGCCAATACCTTCACAGGAGGAACATAAATTAGAGAATAAAACTGCCCCAAATTACAGTCACCCAAAAACTTCATTAGCACAGTAGTCAAAATTGATAGATTCACACTGGAGAAAGTACTAAAAGATCAAGACTAAAAAAATCCTCCTTCCCACCTTTAAATCAACCACCCAAGAGATAAATGCCAGTCTGAGAAATAGGACCTCATATAAACTGTCCTAACATATGTGGCCCAAAGATTCAGTGGCCCAACCGCCTCACGGGTGGGGACTTGAGAGACACACCCCCCACTTTTCCCCAGAAAGGAAATACATTTAGTGTCCCAAAGCAGCAGAGAAATTCTGGCACCCAATATTGACTGCTAAGGACCTCCAAAGCAGCACCCTCTCCCTGGCAGAGTTCCTAACTTCCCCCAAACTGTTCTCCCTGGCTCCCAGAGACGTCAACCAAAATGCGGTTAACGCTTATCTAACAGCCTGGCACAGACTTACCTGTCCAGTTTAGTTTGATGCTCCACTCATAAAAGAAGATCAGTTTGCCTTTGCGGTTGTTAATGGATGCCTCTCCATCAAGCTTATTCACTTCCGTCACCTCACATCTGCCTTCCTCATTTTGCACCCGCACTGCCAGAAACAGGGTTTTCAGCTTATCCGTGGACCAATTTGAAGCATCCCTCTCTGTCCTGCAAAACAGACACAAAGCTATGGACCAGGAGCTGCATGAAAGACACGCTGCTTGCTCTGTGCAAGAGAATCCAAGGCTGAAAGAGGGCTGGCAAGTTTGAAAAGATCAGTCCTACTCCAGGACATCCACCCATTTAGGAAGGCAAGGAATCCCATATTGTCAATAAAGACAACAGCTGTGTGGAATGGTTGCAAGTCAAATGGAAAATGACGCTTTCCTTTCTCAGCATGATGGTGCTAGGGTATCTGACACTTAAACATGGCGCCCCCGTTTGACCAAATGGAAAACTGTGACCATCTTGCTGAGGTCAGGAGTACAAGAGTGGGCCACAGAATGCAGTATTTAGCTAACAAGTCCAGGAAGTTATAAACTGATAATCTTGACCTCATTAGCACAGTGTTCTGACCTGTCAAATTCAGGCAGTGCTCAAAATCCCCTACACATTTTGTGTCCTCTAGACGGCCATGAAAACAATGTAAGTCAGGTCTTCAAAACAAACAAAAATTAGATCAAACGCTGGCAGGCTGAGATATAAAGAAGAAAAATCACTCTCTGTCTCCCGATGTACTAACTAGTAGAGAAACCAGAAGCGAAAAGAACTGCAACAAAGTAAAAATACAGTAAAGACAGTGTGAACAAAGTTCAGTGGAGTGAATAGATAAGGAAATAGTACTTTTAATTTCATAAAGGAGAAGAGGCTTTTAAAAGTGGTTACGTTATAAAACCACGATTGCCCGGCAACCAGGGGCAGTCCCGGGAGTTACAACACAACCAAATGAATAGTTCCGGGTGAGAGGCCACGGCATCTTCAGCATCACTGAGCTCTCAGCACCTGCAGAACACGTTCCAAACCTCTGCCCTCTAGACTTAGGCAGCCGGTCTCCTACGGCTGACTCCGAATCTCACCCGTAAGCCGCAATTCCAAACCCGCAGCCCCGAGCCTAACCCAGCATCTCCCCAATCCACGGCAGTGTGGGTCTCACTGGTTCCTCCGGCCACGTGTGGGAAGCATGTCCCCGCTGAGGCTGGATGCATCGGCTAGGAGGTTATGTTCTCACATCTCTGGAACCCCTCCTCTGGGTGCAGCCCTCCCCGTCGCCCCCTTGCCCTCCAAACACTGAAACAGAGGCAGGTGGTGGTGTGTGGAGGCATCTGGGACTAGGGACCCCTGCCAGAATAAGAACCCCACCCCATCTCCCGGCAGGGCTGCCCCGGGCCCTAGCTTTGTTCCGACCGAGGTTCTAGGGACCCGCAACCCCGGCCGGGCCGAGCGCTCCCGCGGCCTGGCCCGCTGGCCCTCACCAGTGCCAGTTGTTGACGTTGGTGGCGTCCGCCCGCTCCTCCACGATCCAGCGTGGGTCACCCTCACCCCACTTGGCCATCGGCTCTCCTGTCGCACCGCCACCAACTCCCGAGCAGCCACAGCCACAGCCTCAGGACCGCCTGGCTCCAGCCGCCGGCAAGCGCCTGGAAACTACTAGAAGCGGCCGCAGAACCTCCTGGCTTGCTTTTCCCTCCACCCCCCGCCCCTCCCCGCCTTAACTTCCGGCTCCTCCTCACTCCCACCCGGTACTTCCGTTCCACCTCGTCGGACTTCAGCTTCTGCCTGTTCTAGAGTTCCTTCAGGCTCCCTCGGGTTATCGCTAAAGGGGCCCGAAATGCAACCGCTCATACAACCATTCATCCCCGGTAAAGCCACAAAGAACACATCTCATTGTTTCCCTAGACTCTGAATTGGCCCTGCTGAGCCTCGTGGGAATTGTAGTCTTGTTAAGTAACCTGCTGGATAACCGCGGAAGGTCGCGCTGAAAGTAAAGGACTGAAGTGCGGTGCGCTGGGAGTTCTGGGAGTTGTAGTCAAGGAGGGAAGCCCTGTGTCTCGTCCAGAACGTGCGGGACCACAGTAGCGGAAAAACTACAATTTCCAGCATGCCGTGCGACTCCTTTCTTGACACACATGCCCTCCTTCCGCCCCACCCGCGACTAATCGCTTCCGCCCATTTTCTATGCCGTTTAGCCCGACTAGAAAGGGTGGTCCAGCGGCGGAAGAGTCTGACGCTATCCTGAAAGGGTGGGCTCGATGTGGAAGAGGTGAGGGTGTCCCAAGCCGTGTGGGCCGCGTGTCTGGCTGATTGCAGCCTCTCCGAAAACTTATCCTGTCCCCCTATTCTCTGAGGCTCCTAGACTCCCAGGCCCGACTCTTGCAGTCGGAGCGACCGAGTACGCTGGGCGCCCGAGTACGCTCGGCGTTGGGGCTCTAAGTGAGCCTCGACATTTGATTTTGAAGGAGCATTTATTGTGCCGCCGATCCGCCGGGCCCTGGCGAGTGCGGTAGATCCACGGCTTTCTGGACGTTCGTCGGTAGAGTCTTCTTCGGTTAACCCACATTCCCTGGTCTTAGTTCATAGTCACGTATTTAAGCCTGACTCCGAAGATGATGATTAAATCTGAATCCAGCTTCTCGGTAGCTGGTTTGTGAAGCGTCCTGAAGTAGGGAGCGTGTTGGTTGTGGATTTTTTTTTTTTTTTTTTTTTTTGATGCCTGTTTTCCTTCCCTTTGTCCTGTCTTGTGGATTTGCTGCCCTGTCTTGTGGGCTCTCAATGAACAGGTGACGACAGGGACAAGCCTCTGCTGTATTTGAAATCATGTTGAAGCACCCTTTTCAGTCACTTTTAAAATCGTACCTGGTTTTAACTTCTAGAGCCGTTAAATTAACTTTCTCTCTTTCCTTGGCAAGTAAATCTAGGTCTGGGTTGGCTTTAGAAGTACAAATTGGTGTCAAGTGTCCATTGCGGTTGCATGGTTAAAAAAAAGATTCCAGAAATCCTCTGGTAGGTTATTGGGCTTGTTGGACACATTCTGTGCTTGTTTGTAGATATTTACAGATATTTATTTACCGCAGGAAGGTAAGGACCTGCCCTGGTTTTCCCTAGAGTGAGACAGGGAAGGACCATGCATGTCAGAGTGGGAAAGATCCAGGAGCTGGAAAACCTGGATTATAAGAGCAATTAGCAAAGTGGTTTTGGTACCTAATCCTTTTGTGCCTCGTTTTCCTCATCAGTGAAATAGAGATGGAATCTGCCAGGCCTATGTTATAGAGCTGTTGTGAGAATGACAGAGTGCTCTGTAAGTTGGCATCTGTGCCAGGGACATTTATATGTTCTACCCACTGACTTCTGTGTTTGTGAGAGCCATTCTCAGCATTTTTTGTGTTAAATTAATTGTTTTAAATTTTTAGGATTGCTTAAAAATGTTTCCTTTCTAGATTTTTCCAAGTTACCATGATGCTTTATTAATAAACATCAATACTGAGCATTAATTTTGTGTCAGGCACTAAGTGCTCTACATGTATTAACTAGTTTAAGCCTTCCCACAGTTTTGTAAGGTAGGCATCTATTGTTATGCCCACTTTACAGATTGGGAAACAAGATGGAAAGGTGTCAGTAAAATATCCTGTGCTAAAAAGATATGACATCTAATATTTACTTTTTTTAAAGATTTTATTTATTTATTTGATAGAGAGAGAGAGAGAGAGAGATCACAAGTAGGCAGAGAGGCAGGCAGAGAGAGAGGGGAAGCAAGGCTCCCTGCTGAGCAGAGGAGCAATGCCCAGCTTGATCCCAGGACCCTGCAATCATGACCTGAGCCGAAGGCAGAGGCCTAACCCATTGAGCCACTAATATTTACTTTCTGCTGTTTCCTGAGTCCTATTTCTTCTTCACTGCAATCCTGTAAAGTAGGGTATCATTTTCTCCAACACCTAGATGTAGAATTATTTAACCAGTTTGCTCAGAATTGGGAAACCAAGATTTGAGGGTTTTTTCCCTAAGATTTTATTTATTTATTTGACAGAGAGAGACACAGAGAGAGAGAGGGAACACGAGCAGGGGGAGAGGGAGAAGCCGGCTTCCCGCTGAGCAGGGAGCCCGATGCAGGGCTTGATCCCAGGACCCTGGGACCATGACCTGAGCCAAAGGCAGATGCCTAACCCACTGAGCCACCCAGGTGCCCCAGAAACCAATATTTGAATTCAAAGCTGCCTACTATAAAGCTTGTGCTTATACCACCATTAGGGATAATTTCATTGTATGTGCCAGCTTTATTTGGCTTTAAATATCCAGAAGGACTTTTAAATTAGATTCAGTAGAGATCAATTAGTGATGTCTGCCATGGGAAGGGATCAGATAGGAGAAAATACCCACCTTACCTTTGCAATCCCTGTATCCCCTGAAAGCACAAGAGTCAGGAAGTGAGAGTGCAGATGATTCCCTAGCTTACAGTCCTTCAACTTACAATTTTTCAACTTTATGGTGGTATGAAAGTGATATACTTTACATATATACATATACATATACCTATATATACATATACATATATATATACATATATATATATATATATATATATATATTTTTTTTTTTTTTTTGGTAAAGTAAGCTCCACACCCAGTGCAGAGCCAAACAGAGGGACTGAACTCACGACCCTGAGATCGAGACCTGAGCTGAGATCAAGAGTCGGACCCGTAACCAACTAAGCCACCTAGGCATCCGAAGAGTGATACACATTCAGCAGAAACCATAGTTTGAATTTTGAATTTGGATCTTTTCTTGGGCTAGTAATATACAGTATAATACTTTTTTGGTGCTGAGCAGTGGCAGTGAACCACAGCTCCCAGTCAGCCACATGATCACAAGGTTGAACAACTGATATAATTAAACTATTCTGCACCCACACAATCATTCTGTTTTTCACTTTCAGTACAGCAATGAATAAATTATATGAAGTATTCAACCCTTTTTATAAAATAGGCATTGTGTTAGATGATTTTGCCCAACTGTAGCTAATATAAATATTCTGAGCATGTTTAAGGTAGACTAGGCTAAGGTGTGCTGTTCAGCATTTTCAGCTTAAAATATTTCTTACTTATGTTGGGTTTATCTGGATATTAATCCCATTGTAAGTTGAGGAATATCTGTAGAGTACGTCCAGGACCATCAGAAGCTTCAACAGGGCGCCTGGGTGGTTCAGTTGGTTAAGCAACTGACTCATAGTGTTGGTTCAGGTCATGATTTCAAGTCCCATATCAGGCTCTGCACTCAGTGCGGAGTCTGAGATTTCTTCTGTCCTTCCCCCTACTCATGCTCGTTCATGTGTGCTCTCTTTCAAATAACTAAATAAAATCTTTAAAAAAAAAAAGAATTCTTATATCTCAATGCTAAGAAAGAAAAAAAAACCCCAGCATTAAAAAAGAAGCTTCAGCAGGGCTGCCATGATGAGTCTATCTCACGCTTCTGTTGTAAAAGGTACTATTGAAAAAAAAGGAAGAGCAAAATGATTCTTTAAAATTTGATGTGTAGCCTTTGGAGTTATGTTTGTTGCTTTGGGAGTTTTGGTAACTAGTTCTTAGTCTAAATCAGTTTTCACTCTGCCCAGTGGCATTGATAATTTAGTTTGTAATTCTAGGGCAAAATGTTTTTTTCAGAGTGAAATCTGATTATTTTTTAATAGTAAAGTTTATTGAGTACAAAGCTCCCAAAGAGGAGAGGACCTGAGAGGGTTGTCCTGAAATCTAATTTTAGAATAGTTATGAGAGAGACTTCCAGTGTTTTGACTGATTCTTTATATACATTTCTTAGCCACACCCTCAGTTCCTAAAATTTGGCCAATACTTTTTGGTAAATCAGTCATAATTTGAAGATGAGGACAGTTCTGCTTCATTTAATCATTCTTATCTTCTGGCATTTAGCAAGCATGATATTTGCCAGTTTTATTCACTATAGTATATTCCAGGAGCCTAGGACAGTGCCTCAGAGATGGCCCTCAGTAATATATATGTGTTGAATAATACATGAATGCAGTTATTATTTGTTTTGTCGATACTTTGATTGATCTTGTATATTCAGCAAAATTTGTGATGCATCCTTATAACTCTTTCCTGTCTTGTACTTTTGCCTTCATATGTATCAATGCTGAATACCCCCGTTCTGTTGCAGGGTCTGTTGCAGGGTCTTCGGAAGAGGGGTTGTGTCTTGCACTTTGTAAATATCCCCTCAATACCTGAGAGAGTGCCTTGAACAAAGTAGGTGTTCTAGGAATGAATGACTACTTGTGGTTAAGTAGAAGATCAGAAGTATGGTTTGATCAGTTGGAGACCCAACAATCGGATTTGATGTGACAGACTCAGTATTTCCTTTCTCAGATTCTTTTAAACATCTCTAATAACTGCAAGGTGGGGTGGGAGGGAGAGTTTGCAGTGATGGAACCTGAAGCTTTTGGAGCTCTTTTGGAAGCAATCCAGGGAGGGATATATGTCTGTCTTACTCTCACTCCAGATGAATCGGACAAAGGTTGATGAGGAGGAGTATTGGAACAGCTCCAAGTTCAAGGCTTTCACCTTTGATGATGAAGATGATGAACTCTCACAGGTAGGTTTTCATGAACAATTGCTGCAGGTCACACCTCCACAGTGCCACTCTAAAATTCCTTTGCCTGATATCCTTGGTAACCTGGCTTTTGACTGTGTCTCCCTTAGGCTCAAAAATGTTTTGGGTCAGCTCTTTAGAAAAATCTTCATAAAGAAGAGCCCACAAAAAAGAGCCAGAAGGATTGTAAAAACCAACTCTCTTCCCTTCTTACTTTTATTCTTTTTTTTTTTCCTTCTTACTTTTATTCTTAAGGTGATTTCAGTTTCTTTTTTTCCCCTCAGAATCCCAAGTCTTTTTTTTTTTTTTTAAGATTTTATTTATTTATTTGACAGACAGAGATCACAAGTAGGCAGAGAGGCAGGCAGAGAGAGAGGAGGAAGCAGGCTCCCTGCTGAGCAGAGAGCCCGATGCGGGGCTCAATCCCAGGACTCTGGGATCATGACTTGAGCTGAAGGCAGAGGCTTTAACCCACTGAGCCACCCAGGCGCCCCGAATCCCAAGTCTTTTATCATGTGATGTAATTTGTTATTTTTGAACATGAACAGGACTGGATGTTGTCTTTATTGCTTCTGTTTTACAAATGGGGAAATGGGTTTATTTTTGGAGAGCTGGATAAAACTCACTCAGGTTTACACAGCAAGTCATCGCCAGGTATATGATTAGAACTTAAAAGCAGCTTTCATTCCTTCTAAGTCTTGCCACTGGACTGCAGTGTTGGCTAAAAAGCAGTTTGTTTTCTTGGCAAATGTTTAGCAGGCTAGGCGTTCGACTGCAGAAAGTGTTGGCCATCTTCAGTCCCAATGGCAACCTTCTTGGTTGTCAAAGGAAGAGGTGGGAAGTAGTGATTGCCAAAGTGCCCTGCCTTATGTCCCTCTGCAGTTAAAGGAATCCAAGAGAGCAGTGAATAGTCTTCGCGACTTCGTGGATGATGAGGACGACGATGACCTGGAGAGAGTCAGCTGGAGTGGGGAACCTGTGGGAAGTAAGTAGAGGAGGCTGTAGGAAGGGATTGATACTCAGGGTTCTTGTCACTATGAAGGCACCACTTGCTTGTCTCCTCAGTGCTTGTTAGGAAGGCGAATGAGGGGGAGACTATTTTTAGATGAGCATACATTTAGAAATTTAACCCCAGAAGAAACTTGAGGACACAACAGCAGTAGTTGCCATATGGCTCTCCAGGTCTGCCATCCTGGGGCTGTCTTGGCTGGCTATCTCAGACTCATTTAGGATGCTTGTTGAAGTTAGGTTCCTAGGCTTTACTCCAGAGACTGATTTAGTAGGTCTTAGGGGTGGGGGTTGGGATGGGGGGGTCTTAATTTATACTAGGTGCTGCAGGTGCTTCTGATATTCAGTCATATTTGGAATTGCTGGCTTATTTGCTCATAACCAGCTGGCAGGACTGACTTGCTTAGCCACCAGGCCTCTCTGGCTATTTTATAATACCGTTTAACACCTTTGCAGAGCCCATCTGATTTTTAAGAATATTTTTAAAAATTTTCTTAATATAGGAAATACCATCAGGATTTGAAAATCAAGTATTTTAGGCATACAGTGCAAAGTTGCCCTCCCACACTATCATGCATCTACTATTCTCAGTTCCTTCTATCCCAAAACACTGCTATTGTTTGCTTCTTATGTGTTCAACTGAAGATTCTTTTTACGTGTGGAAATGCATATAGGAATTTATTCTTGCTCCCCTTTTTTACACCAGTGGTAGCATCCTTTATACCCTGCTCTTTTCACTTGCCATTATAGCTTGGAGATCTTTCTGTATCCGTACATAAAGAAATTTCTCACTCACTCACTCTTAAAACAGGAGCATAGTATTATGTTGTATGGATTTTCCATAACTTATTTAACCATTCCACTTTTTTTTTTAAGATTTTATTTATTTGACAGAAAGCAAGAGAGCACAAGCAGGGGGAATGGCAGAGGGAGAGGGAAAAAAGCAGGCTCCCCACTGAGCGGGGAGCCTGATGTGGGGCTTGATCCTAGGACTCCAGGATCATGACCTGAGTGAAAGGCAGACACTTAACCAACTGAGCCACCCAAGCGCCCCAACTAGTCCACTTTTGATGACCTTGAGATCATTTCCAATCTTCCCTTGTTTATACTGCTATCAGTAGCCTTGTTTCCTGCCCAATATGAGTGCATGAAAGATCAGTTTTTAGAGTGAAATCACTGGCAGAGGGTATTGGCATCTGTACGGGGTACATGTTGCCAGATGATTCTCCACAGGGGTTGTACTCCCACCAGCAACATTCGAGTGTTCCTGTTTCCCTACAGCCTTGCCACCAGAGTATTATCAGACTTTGGATCGTTGCCAGTCTTCTAGGGGCCAGCGGTATCTCAGCGTACTTTACTTTGTGTCACTCTCGTATTAAGTGTGAGGTTGAGCATCTTTTCCTGTGTTTAATAGCCACTTGAATTTCCTTTTCTGTGATCCATTTATTCATTTCCTTTGCTCCTCTTTCTGTTGATTAGTCTGTTTGATTTTTCTCCTTTCTCCCCACTCCGGCTTTTTAAGTCCATGTCAGTAAGGGACCAGGGCCTCTGGTGAAAACTTTTAGTGTTTATCAGAATGCTGGATGTCAAGGATTCTTTCGGATGAGAATCACTGACTTAGTTCTTACTATCTCACAGGTATCTCATGGTCCATCAAAGAGACTGCTGGCAATAGTGGGTCAAGCCAGGAGGGGCGTGAACAGCTAAAGAGCCGAAACAGCTTCTCCACTTACGCACAACTACCCAAACCTTCTTCTACCTACTCCCTGAGCAGCTTTTTTAGAGGTAAAGAGTGATGATTAAAGGGACAGAGAGTCCTCCTTTTCTCTTTAAAAAAAAAAAAAAAA